>CM033629.1:37813366-37987020 GCA_019453435.1 Rhinogobius similis | reverse complement strand
AAACAGACACATACAAAGACTTTTATAGCAAAGCTAGCAATATTATTAAATCTAAATGTCAAAATAGTAGTAAACAGCTTCTCATTTTTCACAAAAATACAATTTATTTATAAATATGCTCTATTTAGAAGCCTTTAGTCGGCATATTTTAACCATTTTTTGGTTGACCAATTGGAAAAAAAAAGTCGACTACTCAAAAATCAATTAGTGTCAGCCCTAATAACATTGGAATAATGTTGGTATTATTCAGGGCTATTTCCTCATCATTCTAAGCCACTGCTCCTTGGTGAGTGTCTCCCTGTTGGGGCAGTAAACTTTGCCTTTGAACTGGCTATGGCCAGTGTCTGTGGTGCAAGGTTCTCCGCACTTGGTGCATCTGTTGGAAGTGACTGTTCTTGTGTATTTGCGTTTTTGTGGAGTGTCTTGTGTTTGGATAGTGCCAGTAGGTGCACTCTCAGATTGTGGGGTGGTTAGTGGCCTGATGTTGCTCGGTACAGTGGTTGAGGGTGGCATTTGCAGGGGCATGTAATAAACCCCAGGTTGTGGTGCTTGTGGTGCCTGTGGTGCGGGTGGTTTTGGCTGAATGGGTCTCAGCTCTCCTCTGTCTTTAACACAGAGCTTGGTCTTGGCCTGCCCAGTTGTATCAGGTGGCATATGGTAAATGTGTTCATGTCTGTGTGGAGTGACTTGTGTGGGCTTTGTGTTGATTGGGAGCAGTGGTTCACTGGCCAGAGGTCGTTTGTCAGGCAATACCAACCCTTGCAGCAGAATGGCAACATCTTGTGCCTTAAATCTTTTATTATGCCACTGTATTAAGGTGGTTTGATTTACAGTAACAAGTTGAAGGGTTGTATCTTTCATGATAATACCATTGATTAAAATTAGCTGCCGAATTTTTTTGTAATCATTTAGAATTAGTGACCATCTTGATAATGTTTGGTGTCCAATCTTTTTGGGGCTGTTATGTATGTTACACAATCTGATGAATATTGTTTCAACCAGACGGTTGCAGTTTGGCTACTGAGCTGCAGAGCCAGTAGAACCAAGTACACACCTTTTTGTGCTGTGAACTCCAGCATAAACAGCCTTCTTTTTGGGGGACCTAAAGCGACCAGTAAGCAGTCTGTCCTGATGTCTCCCAGCATAAGAGATTCTGTCCTTATTGCATTGTTCCAGGTTTTGCCACAAACCCACAATGGTGCTGGCCTGCTGGTTGGTAAGAGTAAGGCCTTTCTCATTTCTAAGCTCCACCAGGTACTCTGCAAGCTCGTCAACACGATCCATTCCTGCCACACAGTGCTCATCCACAGCCTAGAAATCAATATTAACATTAGCCCTTAAGAAGAAATTACAATGGTTATCATTGTGCTTCATTGAGTATTTAACTTACAGCTTGCTGTGAAGTAGACTGGCTATGTAACCCAAGAGCCACAGCAGACAGGTGAGTGGACTGAAGAGCGTGCTGGACAGCAGACAGGTGAGTGGACTGAAGAGCGTGCTGGACAGCAGACAGGTGAGTGGACTGAGGCGCAGGCTGGACAGCAGACGGGTGAGTGGACTGAGGCGCAGGCTGGACAGCAGACGGGTGAGTGGACTGAGGCGCAGGCTGGACAGCAGACAGGTGAGTGGACTGAGGCACAGGCTGGACAGCAGACAGGTGAGTGGACTGAGGCACAGGCTGGACAGCAGACAGGTGAGTGGACTGAAGAGCGTGCTGGACAGCAGACGGGTGAGTGGACTGAGGCGCAGGCTGGACAGCAGACAGGTGAGTGGACTGAGGCACAGGCTGAACAGCAGACAGGTGAGTGGACTGGATAGGAGCTGGAAAGTACTTGCTGACAGGCTCAGCAGGAGGAGGAGTGTTCTGGGCAAGAAGCACTGATGCATCAGCTGTGTCTATGAGGAATTATGAAAGAGTGGCATCACTGCTCTCAATTTCCTCAAAGCCCTCATCTGTCTCCAATGGCACTTGTCCATCCAACTCCGCCAGCAACTGTCTTTCCTCCTCAGAGTCCGGTGCCATATCCTGGAGTGGCTCGTTATTCTGCCTCAGCAGGTACTGCAATCCAATGAGTTCACCTGTTAAAATAAATACTAAATATTTTTTACAAAAATTGTAAAACCTAACAAGAAAATTAGCATTAACAAGACAGCAATTATTCATTACCTGTGTATTTTGCAGGGGGAGTAAATGAGGGAATCAGTTTTTTTTCCCCAAAAACCTCCTCATAATCAATGTTCAGAACATTGATTATGCTGCACAATGATCAAATAGGGCAATATGTAAAAGAAAGCTATGAGAAACATTAACATTAACTACCCACAGACATGCCCAAAATCACAGTAATGCGCAGTCCGAGTCTGCCACTATAGCCAACAAAAAAGGCGGACTAATATAGGCGGAATATTGTTGGCTGAATATTGTTGGCGCAATTTACGTGCGCGCCTTATGCGTATACTGTACTAAAACTAACGTTACATATGATAAATGATATTCTTGTCACTCTTGGATGAATACAATAGCCCGTTAGCAGCGGGTGGCCGTGTGTGTCATTTGATGCGACGCATTACATTAATGCTGCTTTGCTTGTCCATACTACGCGCCAGTGTAATACATTCGTAATGAGCTATGATCACTACACACACAGAATATTTAATTCAAGAGCCAAAGTCACTTTTTTGTGTATCAAAATTGTCCCGTTATAGCTAAAAATAGACAGATATTTGGCTGCTGTCGCTAAAGTTGATGCTATCTATCTAGATTCTAAACAACATCAGGGAAACGAAGAAGACAACTTTTCGCAAGTGTTTGAAAGCGTTAACTATATAATACTTAATACATATAAAAAGTCCTTACCTCAATATGAAACGACTTCGGCGCACTGTACGGCAGAAGATGCGCTCTTGTACAGTGTCGTCAACCTAGCAACAGGATTTAAATGACCGCGCCGCGGAGGCGGGACATAGACGGCAGCTCGTCCTACAATTGGTCAGCCAAAAGATTGAGCTGAGGATTTAATAGGCCCGAGAAAAGATGGACTCGACTCGGTGAGTGGCTATCAAATGTTTGACCCGCTCGCCTGATTGGCAAGCGAAAGTTTGACCGGGCCCCTCGATTGGCCGAGGGAATGTTGGACTCGCGAAGCTCATTGGTCACCGTGTACAGTCGAGCGGTCCACAGATAGAGCTATCGAAGGTGAGGGAAATGTCTCATGTCTGACTCTGTCCTAAATGCTATACCTGTAACCTCCTGAGAGAATGTTAGAGATATCAGGATATCTAAGGACGGCCAAAGGCCAATTTTGCATTTGGTCTGTTTAGAACTACAAAACCTGTTAAAGTTAAGCCTGTTAAGCGCCAAGGGGGCATCCGGATTTGAACCGGAGACCTCTTGATCTGCAGTCAAATGCTCTACCACTGAGCTATACCCCCCTCAGACGCTCCTTGTGTACTTGGCTGGGAAAGTTCAGGTAGTACTATTGTAGGACGAGGCAACTACACTGGGCTGATGCAGTAAAAGAGATTAAGAAAACACAGCAGTGAGAGTGGATTCTGACATGGAAGACCCACATATTCTTGCTGGATCATGACCCACAATTTGAGAACCACTGCTCTATAATAAGTGAATTCAACAACTTAAGCCTCTCATCTGTTTATTTATTTTTTTAAACCATAATCAATCAGATTCAGAGTGATGGTGATTATTAAGTGTACAAAGTACAGTGCAATCAAAACAGTTCCCTCTGCTTCACCCGTAACACAGCCATGGGAGTTAGCTCCTGTCATATTATCACAGCTGAATCAGGGTCTTTTGTGAGCAAATTCTTGTCCATATTTGCCTACCCTCTGCTGGACACAGTGTGTCCGTATACTGCTTCATCAGCTGGTCAAAGTTTCCCCTCCTTTGGTATAGCCTGAGGGTTAACTTGGAGGTCCTTGTAGGAATGCTTACAGTCTAAAAGCCTGCTGGAGGATGCGGGCATCGATCCCGCTACCTCTCGCATGCTAAGCGAGCGCTCTACCATTTGAGCTAATCCCCCCTCTTTGAAAGACTGTTAGCCCTTAGCAGTCGACGCTAACTTATGAGACGTGGTAAGTTCTCCCGCGGAAAGGGATACTTTTTATTTATGGGTCCCCTGTAACAACTGGAGGAAGTGTGTGGAAAGGGAAGTCTGGGCATCCCTGCCTCCCCAACACGGTCCAGGAAAAGCGGAGAAAGATGGACCTTTAGGGAATCTCAAAGTCTAGTAGTCTGCCGAAGGATGCAGGCATCAGTTACTCTCTTCTTTACTGTACTTTTGGAATGAGTGTGAAGGCTTCTCTTTAGATCTCTTAAGATGACTTCGGGGGCTCTGCGTGTGGTTCAACCGGATCACACGATCTGGGTCCGCCACCCTTTTGTGGGCTTACCACCCGCAGAGAGTTTGGGACATGGACATTTATGTGGCTGTTCTTAATGTAACGTTTGACGGTTACTGGATGTTCCTTGTTTCCTGTGTTGGCTTTCTCATGGATGGTGACTCGACGTGTATCTTGGGTCCTTAGACAATGCTACACTATTTCAACTCATCATGGAGAGAGATTGGAGTGAACTCAGAAAAAGGGCCGCTCATGTGCTGTCAGAGGCAGTTTGAGCTGTTGTTGAATGGCCCAGAAGTAACCACAAACACGGCCTTAGTTGGCTCTAGTTATATCTTTGATCTCCATTCTACCCTTGTGCAACTTCCCCTAGTCTTTGGCAGCACACAGGCTGCATTCCTCCTATTTATTTTTTAAAACACCTTTCCGACGAGGATGGGATTCGAACCCACGCGTGCAGAGCACAATGGATTAGCAGTCCATCGCCTTAACCACTCGGCCACCTCGTCTTATCCAGCTTTTTTTCCTATAGAAAAAGCTGTCTAATTACCCCCAAAGAAACGGGATATCCTTGCGTATTCAGTTTCCCATGCAGCACTGGCTTGTTAACAATAAACTGACTAGAACCATCTGCAGCCTGTCGGTCCGTAGGCGTAGGATCTCTTCTTCACTGTGGTTCTCCCCGAGCTTTCTACTTTTGTCCCCACAGGGTTTTTTGTAGTTTTTCCTTGCCGAGAAGGAGAGTCAAGGGCAGGGGATGCTCCGGGACATTTATCCACTTGCTAAATTCTATTGAACATTGTTTAATTGAACTGCTTTCTACCTGTGGCCCATTGAGGCAACTGTTGTTGTGATTTTGGGCACTACAAAAATAAAATGAATTGAATTGAACCTCTGAAATTACAGCAGCTGCATGGTCTCAGCTGAGTCCAAAGTGTGATTCATATGAAGATGTCCTTTGGCAGCTTTGTGACAGTCCCGTCCAACAAACAGCAAGTATGAATGGAGACGATCCTATCTGTGAATTCAAATGTCAAATATTATCATGACTTGTTTGACCTCGCGCGTGTGTGTGTGCATGAAGCTAAACGTCAAAACCTTTTGGTTTCTTGCTGCATAAATGTATTGAGCCGTTCATTACCTTTAGATTTGTAATAAGCAAACAATATTGATCTCAGCACAACTTATTTTACCGTTTTGAACCCTGAAAAAAACAAGTCTTTTTGTAAAGTTGAAGTCTTTACAGTCGTTCACATGTATTGCGCCCCTACCTAATGCAGTCTCAGCATCCCAAATATTCATCATGATGGGTTTATAAGCACTTTTCACAAATTTCTGAGCATAGAGTGAGTATTGCTATGCCGAGTAAAGCTAACAAACATTAGCATGCTAACGGCACACTTACTGCTTCCTGTAGAATAAAACGCTCTACAAATAGATGCAGAGAAAGCGCTATGGTCTCATTTTCACCCCCAATAGATGCTTTTACAATATATCTGTACTGGGGCCAAACAGGTTTTATTTCATGACAGGCAAAAAATCGCTTATCCGAACTAGTTCTGTTTTTCATGTTTCAAACCTGTAAAAATCAGGTACAGCGCCTTTAACAAGCACGAATGACCTACTATTACGGGATTTTAAGTGCCACTTTTGGAAGAAATAAGCACCTTTTATTATGACATACCATCGCAGCATTGTTGCAATAAACTGATCAAATCTGGAAAACAAATACGAGTCAAGTAACCGAGAAAGAGGGGCCAACAGATAGTAGCCAACGTTGAAGCTGTACGCTAAGAGGCAGTCTACCTTTTCGAAAAGTCTTTGTGAAAGTTTGCATTTTTCATTGAACACAAAGACATGTACATTTATTTCTATCATCAACCAGTAAGTAACAATTCATTTCAGTTTTAGAAAATCATTTGCCAATAGCTGGTTTAATGAATTGTGTTTGTGTCTTCTTTAACATTTTGAGATGAACGGGAATAGAATAGTATTCCCATTCAGCCTTGTTCTCTACAGTCCTCCGCTCTACCAACTTAGCTATCGAAGGATCGGGCATCGATCCCGCTACCTCTCGCATGCTAAGCGAAGCGAAAGATGAAGCTATTTTTAGGTCCCTGAATTAAAAACAAGCTATTGTTTGAACACTAGTACCAAAACTTTTTACCAATGAATAATTCCATTTGAAAGTTTACTCTAAATCTTGGGTTTATGACAGAATTACTTTAATTATCTCCAAGGAAATTTTTTTCTTTTTTTTTTTACAGACATGCAGTCGACCAGCAGAAGAAAAAGAATTATTACACATAAGGTTGAGAAACTAAAAATGAACACATTTTTGAATAAGCTATTTCAATCTGATATTCAGTCAATGCTTTCTTTGCTTTTATGTACATTTAGCGTTCTATCTTTTAACTAACACCGTGGAGCCTACGTTGGCCTGTGCTTTTCCCCCCCAGAAGAAAAAGATGTCCTTCGAGCCGGATTTGAACCAGCGACCTAAGGATTTCAGCCTTGCTCTCTACAGTCCTCCGCTCTACCAACTGAGCTATCGAAGGTGAGGGAAATGTCTCATGTCTGACTCTGTCCTAAATGCTATACCTGTAACCTCCTGAGAGAATGTTAGAGATATCAGGATATCTAAGGACGGCCAAAGGCCAATTTTGCATTTGGTCTGTTTAGAACTACAAAACCTGTTAAAGTTAAGCCTGTTAAGCGCCAAGGGGGCATCCGGATTTGAACCGGAGACCTCTTGATCTGCAGTCAAATGCTCTACCACTGAGCTATACCCCCCTCAGACGCTCCTTGTGTACTTGGCTGGGAAAGTTCAGGTAGTACTATTGTAGGACGAGGCAACTACACTGGGCTGATGCAGTAAAAGAGATTAAGAAAACACAGCAGTGAGAGTGGATTCTGACATGGAAGACCCACATATTCTTGCTGGATCATGACCCACAATTTGAGAACCACTGCTCTATAATAAGTGAATTCAACAACTTAAGCCTCTCATCTGTTTATTTATTTTTTTAAACCATAATCAATCAGATTCAGAGTGATGGTGATTATTAAGTGTACAAAGTACAGTGCAATCAAAACAGTTCCCTCTGCTTCACCCGTAACACAGCCATGGGAGTTAGCTCCTGTCATATTATCACAGCTGAATCAGGGTCTTTTGTGAGCAAATTCTTGTCCATATTTGCCTACCCTCTGCTGGACACAGTGTGTCCGTATACTGCTTCATCAGCTGGTCAAAGTTTCCCCTCCTTTGGTATAGCCTGAGGGTTAACTTGGAGGTCCTTGTAGGAATGCTTACAGTCTAAAAGCCTGCTGGAGGATGCGGGCATCGATCCCGCTACCTCTCGCATGCTAAGCGAGCGCTCTACCATTTGAGCTAATCCCCCCTCTTTGAAAGACTGTTAGCCCTTAGCAGTCGACGCTAACTTATGAGACGTGGTAAGTTCTCCCGCGGAAAGGGATACTTTTTATTTATGGGTCCCCTGTAACAACTGGAGGAAGTGTGTGGAAAGGGAAGTCTGGGCATCCCTGCCTCCCCAACACGGTCCAGGAAAAGCGGAGAAAGATGGACCTTTAGGGAATCTCAAAGTCTAGTAGTCTGCCGAAGGATGCAGGCATCAGTTACTCTCTTCTTTACTGTACTTTTGGAATGAGTGTGAAGGCTTCTCTTTAGATCTCTTAAGATGACTTCGGGGGCTCTGCGTGTGGTTCAACCGGATCACACGATCTGGGTCCGCCACCCTTTTGTGGGCTTACCACCCGCAGAGAGTTTGGGACATGGACATTTATGTGGCTGTTCTTAATGTAACGTTTGACGGTTACTGGATGTTCCTTGTTTCCTGTGTTGGCTTTCTCATGGATGGTGACTCGACGTGTATCTTGGGTCCTTAGACAATGCTACACTATTTCAACTCATCATGGAGAGAGATTGGAGTGAACTCAGAAAAAGGGCCGCTCATGTGCTGTCAGAGGCAGTTTGAGCTGTTGTTGAATGGCCCAGAAGTAACCACAAACACGGCCTTAGTTGGCTCTAGTTATATCTTTGATCTCCATTCTACCCTTGTGCAACTTCCCCTAGTCTTTGGCAGCACACAGGCTGCATTCCTCCTATTTATTTTTTAAAACACCTTTCCGACGAGGATGGGATTCGAACCCACGCGTGCAGAGCACAATGGATTAGCAGTCCATCGCCTTAACCACTCGGCCACCTCGTCTTATCCAGCTTTTTTTCCTATAGAAAAAGCTGTCTAATTACCCCCAAAGAAACGGGATATCCTTGCGTATTCAGTTTCCCATGCAGCACTGGCTTGTTAACAATAAACTGACTAGAACCATCTGCAGCCTGTCGGTCCGTAGGCGTAGGATCTCTTCTTCACTGTGGTTCTCCCCGAGCTTTCTACTTTTGTCCCCACAGGGTTTTTTGTAGTTTTTCCTTGCCGAGAAGGAGAGTCAAGGGCAGGGGATGCTCCGGGACATTTATCCACTTGCTAAATTCTATTGAACATTGTTTAATTGAACTGCTTTCTACCTGTGGCCCATTGAGGCAACTGTTGTTGTGATTTTGGGCACTACAAAAATAAAATGAATTGAATTGAACCTCTGAAATTACAGCAGCTGCATGGTCTCAGCTGAGTCCAAAGTGTGATTCATATGAAGATGTCCTTTGGCAGCTTTGTGACAGTCCCGTCCAACAAACAGCAAGTATGAATGGAGACGATCCTATCTGTGAATTCAAATGTCAAATATTATCATGACTTGTTTGTGCGCGCGTGTGTGTGTGTGCATGAAGCTAAACGTCAAAACCTTTTGGTTTCTTGCTGCATAAATGTATTGAGCCGTTCATTACCTTTAGATTTGTAATAAGCAAACAATATTGATCTCAGCACAACTTATTTTACCGTTTTGAACCCTGAAAAAAACAAGTCTTTTTGTAAAGTTGAAGTCTTTACAGTCGTTCACATGTATTGCGCCCCTACCTAATGCAGTCTCAGCATCCCAAATATTCATCATGATGGGTTTATAAGCACTTTTCACAAATTTCTGAGCATAGAGTGAGTATTGCTATGCCGAGTAAAGCTAACAAACATTAGCATGCTAACGGCACACTTACTGCTTCCTGTAGAATAAAACGCTCTACAAATAGATGCAGAGAAAGCGCTATGGTCTCATTTTCACCCCCAATAGATGCTTTTACAATATATCTGTACTGGGGCCAAACAGGTTTTATTTCATGACAGGCAAAAAATCGCTTATCCGAACTAGTTCTGTTTTTCATGTTTCAAACCTGTAAAAATCAGGTACAGCGCCTTTAACAAGCACGAATGACCTACTATTACGGGATTTTAAGTGCCACTTTTGGAAGAAATAAGCACCTTTTATTATGACATACCATCGCAGCATTGTTGCAATAAACTGATCAAATCTGGAAAACAAATACGAGTCAAGTAACCGAGAAAGAGGGGCCAACAGATAGTAGCCAACGTTGAAGCTGTACGCTAAGAGGCAGTCTACCTTTTCGAAAAGTCTTTGTGAAAGTTTGCATTTTTCATTGAACACAAAGACATGTACATTTATTTCTATCATCAACCAGTAAGTAACAATTCATTTCAGTTTTAGAAAATCATTTGCCAATAGCTGGTTTAATGAATTGTGTTTGTGTCTTCTTTAACATTTTGAGATGAACGGGAATAGAATAGTATTCCCATTCAGCCTTGTTCTCTACAGTCCTCCGCTCTACCAACTTAGCTATCGAAGGATCGGGCATCGATCCCGCTACCTCTCGCATGCTAAGCGAAGCGAAAGATGAAGCTATTTTTAGGTCCCTGAATTAAAAACAAGCTATTGTTTGAACACTAGTACCAAAACTTTTTACCAATGAATAATTCCATTTGAAAGTTTACTCTAAATCTTGGGTTTATGACAGAATTACTTTAATTATCTCCAAGGAAATTTTTTTCTTTTTTTTTTTTACAGACATGCAGTCGACCAGCAGAAGAAAAAGAATTATTACACATAAGGTTGAGAAACTAAAAATGAACACATTTTTGAATAAGCTATTTCAATCTGATATTCAGTCAATGCTTTCTTTGCTTTTATGTACATTTAGCGTTCTATCTTTTAACTAACACCGTGGAGCCTACGTTGGCCTGTGCTTTTCCCCCCCAGAAGAAAAAGATGTCCTTCGAGCCGGATTTGAACCAGCGACCTAAGGATTTCAGCCTTGCTCTCTACAGTCCTCCGCTCTACCAACTGAGCTATCGAAGGTGAGGGAAATGTCTCATGTCTGACTCTGTCCTAAATGCTATACCTGTAACCTCCTGAGAGAATGTTAGAGATATCAGGATATCTAAGGACGGCCAAAGGCCAATTTTGCATTTGGTCTGTTTAGAACTACAAAACCTGTTAAAGTTAAGCCTGTTAAGCGCCAAGGGGGCATCCGGATTTGAACCGGAGACCTCTTGATCTGCAGTCAAATGCTCTACCACTGAGCTATACCCCCCTCAGACGCTCCTTGTGTACTTGGCTGGGAAAGTTCAGGTAGTACTATTGTAGGACGAGGCAACTACACTGGGCTGATGCAGTAAAAGAGATTAAGAAAACACAGCAGTGAGAGTGGATTCTGACATGGAAGACCCACATATTCTTGCTGGATCATGACCCACAATTTGAGAACCACTGCTCTATAATAAGTGAATTCAACAACTTAAGCCTCTCATCTGTTTATTTATTTTTTAAACCATAATCAATCAGATTCAGAGTGATGGTGATTATTAAGTGTACAAAGTACAGTGCAATCAAAACAGTTCCCTCTGCTTCACCCGTAACACAGCCATGGGAGTTAGCTCCTGTCATATTATCACAGCTGAATCAGGGTCTTTTGTGAGCAAATTCTTGTCCATATTTGCCTACCCTCTGCTGGACACAGTGTGTCCGTATACTGCTTCATCAGCTGGTCAAAGTTTCCCCTCCTTTGGTATAGCCTGAGGGTTAACTTGGAGGTCCTTGTAGGAATGCTTACAGTCTAAAAGCCTGCTGGAGGATGCGGGCATCGATCCCGCTACCTCTCGCATGCTAAGCGAGCGCTCTACCATTTGAGCTAATCCCCCCTCTTTGAAAGACTGTTAGCCCTTAGCAGTCGACGCTAACTTATGAGACGTGGTAAGTTCTCCCGCGAAAGGGATACTTTTTATTTATGGGTCCCCTGTAACAACTGGAGGAAGTGTGTGGAAAGGGAAGTCTGGGCATCCCTGCCTCCCCAACACGGTCCAGGAAAAGCGGAGAAAGATGGACCTTTAGGGAATCTCAAAGTCTAGTAGTCTGCCGAAGGATGCAGGCATCAGTTACTCTCTTCTTTACTGTACTTTTGGAATGAGTGTGAAGGCTTCTCTTTAGATCTCTTAAGATGACTTCGGGGGCTCTGCGTGTGGTTCAACCGGATCACACGATCTGGGTCCGCCACCCTTTTGTGGGCTTACCACCCGCAGAGAGTTTGGGACATGGACATTTATGTGGCTGTTCTTAATGTAACGTTTGACGGTTACTGGATGTTCCTTGTTTCCTGTGTTGGCTTTCTCATGGATGGTGACTCGACGTGTATCTTGGGTCCTTAGACAATGCTACACTATTTCAACTCATCATGGAGAGAGATTGGAGTGAACTCAGAAAAAGGGCCGCTCATGTGCTGTCAGAGGCAGTTTGAGCTGTTGTTGAATGGCCCAGAAGTAACCACAAACACGGCCTTAGTTGGCTCTAGTTATATCTTTGATCTCCATTCTACCCTTGTGCAACTTCCCCTAGTCTTTGGCAGCACACAGGCTGCATTCCTCCTATTTATTTTTAAAACACCTTTCCGACGAGGATGGGATTCGAACCCACGTGCAGAGCACAATGGATTAGCAGTCCATCGCCTTAACCACTGGGTTACCTCGCCTTATCCAGCGTTTTTCCTATAGAAAAAGCTGTCTAATTACCCCCAAAGAAACGGGATATCCTTGCGTATTCAGTTTCCCATGCAGCACTGGCTTGTTAACAATAAACTGACTAGAACCATCTGCAGCCTGTCGGTCCGTAGGCGTAGGATCTCTTCTTCACTGTGGTTCTCCCCGAGCTTTCTACTTTTGTCCCCACAGGGTTTTTTGTAGTTTTTCCTTGCCGAGAAGGAGAGTCAAGGGCAGGGGATGCTCCGGGACATTTATCCACTTGCTAAATTCTATTGAACATTGTTTAATTGAACTGCTTTCTACCTGTGGCCCATTGAGGCAACTGTTGTTGTGATTTTGGGCACTACAAAAATAAAATGAATTGAATTGAACCTCTGAAATTACAGCAGCTGCATGGTCTCAGCTGAGTCCAAAGTGTGATTCATATGAAGATGTCCTTTGGCAGCTTTGTGACAGTCCCGTCCAACAAACAGCAAGTATGAATGGAGACGATCCTATCTGTGAATTCAAATGTCAAATATTATCATGACTTGTTTGTGCGCGTGTGTGTGTGCATGAAGCTAAACGTCAAAACCTTTTGGTTTCTTGCTGCATAAATGTATTGAGCCGTTCATTACCTTTAGATTTGTAATAAGCAAACAATATTGATCTCAGCACAACTTATTTTACCGTTTTGAACCCTGAAAAAAACAAGTCTTTTTGTAAAGTTGAAGTCTTTACAGTCGTTCACATGTATTGCGCCCCTACCTAATGCAGTCTCAGCATCCCAAATATTCATCATGATGGGTTTATAAGCACTTTTCACAAATTTCTGAGCATAGAGTGAGTATTGCTATGCCGAGTAAAGCTAACAAACATTAGCATGCTAACGGCACACTTACTGCTTCCTGTAGAATAAAACGCTCTACAAATAGATGCAGAGAAAGCGCTATGGTCTCATTTTCACCCCCAATAGATGCTTTTACAATATATCTGTACTGGGGCCAAACAGGTTTTATTTCATGACAGGCAAAAAATCGCTTATCCGAACTAGTTCTGTTTTTCATGTTTCAAACCTGTAAAAATCAGGTACAGCGCCTTTAACAAGCACGAATGACCTACTATTACGGGATTTTAAGTGCCACTTTTTATGACATACCATCGCAGCATTGTTGCAATAAACTGATCAAATCTGGAAAACAAATACGAGTCAAGTAACCGAGAAAGAGGGGCCAACAGATAGTAGCCAACGTTGAAGCTGTACGCTAAGAGGCAGTCTATCTTTTCGAAAAGTCTTTGTGAAAGTTTGCATTTTTCATTGAACACAAAGACATGTACATTTATTTCTATCATCAACCAGTAAGTAACAATTCATTTCAGTTTTAGAAAATCATTTGCCAATAGCTGGTTTAATGAATTGTGTTTGTGTCTTCTTTAACATTTTGAGATGAACGGGAATAGAATAGTATTCCCATTCAGCCTTGTTCTCTACAGTCCTCCGCTCTACCAACTTAGCTATCGAAGGATCGGGCATCGATCGCGCTACCTCTCGCATGCTAAGCGAAGCGAAAGATGAAGCTATTTTTAGGTCCCTGAATTAAAAACAAGCTATTGTTTGAACACTAGTACCAAAACTTTTTACCAATGAATAATTCCATTTGAAAGTTTACTCTAAATCTTGGGTTTATGACAGAATTACTTTAATTATCTCCAAGGATTTTTTTTTTTTTTTTACAGACATGCAGTCGACCAGCAGAAGAAAAAGAATTATTACACATAAGGTTGAGAAACTAAAAATGAACACATTTTTGAATAAGCTATTTCAATCTGATATTCAGTCAATGCTTTCTTTGCTTTTATGTACATTTAGCGTTCTATCTTTTAACTAACACCGTGGAGCCTACGTTGGCCTGTGCTTTTCCCCCCCAGAAGAAAAAGATGTCCTTCGAGCCGGATTTGAACCAGCGACCTAAGGATTTCAGCCTTGCTCTCTACAGTCCTCCGCTCTACCAACTGAGCTATCGAAGGTGAGGGAAATGTCTCATGTCTGACTCTGTCCTAAATGCTATACCTGTAACCTCCTGAGAGAATGTTAGAGATATCAGGATATCTAAGGACGGCCAAAGGCCAATTTTGCATTTGGTCTGTTTAGAACTACAAAACCTGTTAAAGTTAAGCCTGTTAAGCGCCAAGGGGGCATCCGGATTTGAACCGGAGACCTCTTGATCTGCAGTCAAATGCTCTACCACTGAGCTATACCCCCCTCAGACGCTCCTTGTGTACTTGGCTGGGAAAGTTCAGGTAGTACTATTGTAGGACGAGGCAACTACACTGGGCTGATGCAGTAAAAGAGATTAAGAAAACACAGCAGTGAGAGTGGATTCTGACATGGAAGACCCACATATTCTTGCTGGATCATGACCCACAATTTGAGAACCACTGCTCTATAATAAGTGAATTCAACAACTTAAGCCTCTCATCTGTTTATTTATTTTTTTAAACCATAATCAATCAGATTCAGAGCGATGGTGATTATTAAGTGTACAAAGTACAGTGCAATCAAAACAGTTCCCTCTGCTTCACCCGTAACACAGCCATGGGAGTTAGCTCCTGTCATATTATCACAGCTGAATCAGGGTCTTTTGTGAGCAAATTCTTGTCCATATTTGCCTACCCTCTGCTGGACACAGTGTGTCCGTATACTGCTTCATCAGCTGGTCAAAGTTTCCCCTCCTTTGGTATAGCCTGAGGGTTAACTTGGAGGTCCTTGTAGGAATGCTTACAGTCTAAAAGCCTGCTGGAGGATGCGGGCATCGATCCCGCTACCTCTCGCATGCTAAGCGAGCGCTCTACCATTTGAGCTAATCCCCCCTCTTTGAAAGACTGTTAGCCCTTAGCAGTCGACGCTAACTTATGAGACGTGGTAAGTTCTCCCGCGGAAAGGGATACTTTTTATTTATGGGTCCCCTGTAACAACTGGAGGAAGTGTGTGGAAAGGGAAGTCTGGGCATCCCTGCCTCCCCAACACGGTCCAGGAAAAGCGGAGAAAGATGGACCTTTAGGGAATCTCAAAGTCTAGTAGTCTGCCGAAGGATGCAGGCATCAGTTACTCTCTTCTTTACTGTACTTTTGGAATGAGTGTGAAGGCTTCTCTTTAGATCTCTTAAGATGACTTCGGGGGCTCTGCGTGTGGTTCAACCGGATCACACGATCTGGGTCCGCCACCCTTTTGTGGGCTTACCACCCGCAGAGAGTTTGGGACATGGACATTTATGTGGCTGTTCTTAATGTAACGTTTGACGGTTACTGGATGTTCCTTGTTTCCTGTGTTGGCTTTCTCATGGATGGTGACTCGACGTGTATCTTGGGTCCTTAGACAATGCTACACTATTTCAACTCATCATGGAGAGAGATTGGAGTGAACTCAGAAAAAGGGCCGCTCATGTGCTGTCAGAGGCAGTTTGAGCTGTTGTTGAATGGCCCAGAAGTAACCACAAACACGGCCTTAGTTGGCTCTAGTTATATCTTTGATCTCCATTCTACCCTTGTGCAACTTCCCCTAGTCTTTGGCAGCACACAGGCTGCATTCCTCCTATTTATTTTTTAAAACACCTTTCCGACGAGGATGGGATTCGAACCCAGAGCACAATGGATTAGCAGTCCATCGCGTTAACCACTGCCACCTCGTCTTATCCAGCTTTTATTCCTATAGAAAAAGCTGTCTAATTACCCCCAAAGAAACGGGATATCCTTGCGTATTCAGTTTCCCATGCAGCACTGGCTTGTTAACAATAAACTGACTAGAACCATCTGCAGCCTGTCGGTCCGTAGGCGTAGGATCTCTTCTTCACTGTGGTTCTCCCCGAGCTTTCTACTTTTGTCCCCACAGGGTTTTTTGTAGTTTTTCCTTGCCGAGAAGGAGAGTCAAGGGCAGGGGATGCTCCGGGACATTTATCCACTTGCTAAATTCTATTGAACATTGTTTAATTGAACTGCTTTCTACCTGTGGCCCATTGAGGCAACTGTTGTTGTGATTTTGGGCACTACAAAAATAAAATGAATTGAATTGAACCTCTGAAATTACAGCAGCTGCATGGTCTCAGCTGAGTCCAAAGTGTGATTCATATGAAGATGTCCTTTGGCAGCTTTGTGACAGTCCCGTCCAACAAACAGCAAGTATGAATGGAGACGATCCTATCTGTGAATTCAAATGTCAAATATTATCATGACTTGTTTGTGCGCGCGCGTGTGTGTGTGCATGAAGCTAAACGTCAAAACCTTTTGGTTTCTTGCTGCATAAATGTATTGAGCCGTTCATTACCTTTAGATTTGTAATAAGCAAACAATATTGATCTCAGCACAACTTATTTTACCGTTTTGAACCCTGAAAAAAACAAGTCTTTTTGTAAAGTTGAAGTCTTTACAGTCGTTCACATGTATTGCGCCCCTACCTAATGCAGTCTCAGCATCCCAAATATTCATCATGATGGGTTTATAAGCACTTTTCACAAATTTCTGAGCATAGAGTGAGTATTGCTATGCCGAGTAAAGCTAACAAACATTAGCATGCTAACGGCACACTTACTGCTTCCTGTAGAATAAAACGCTCTACAAATAGATGCAGAGAAAGCGCTATGGTCTCATTTTCACCCCCAATAGATGCTTTTACAATATATCTGTACTGGGGCCAAACAGGTTTTATTTCATGACAGGCAAAAAATCGCTTATCCAAACTAGTTCTGTTTTTCATGTTTCAAACCTGTAAAAATCAGGTACAGCGCCTTTAACAAGCACGAATGACCTACTATTACGGGATTTTAAGTGCCACTTTTGGAAGAAATAAGCACCTTTTATTATGACATACCATCGCAGCATTGTTGCAATAAACTGATCAAATCTGGAAAACAAATACGAGTCAAGTAACCGAGAAAGAGGGGCCAACAGATAGTAGCCAACGTTGAAGCTGTACGCTAAGAGGCAGTCTACCTTTTCGAAAAGTCTTTGTGAAAGTTTGCATTTTTCATTGAACACAAAGACATGTACATTTATTTCTATCATCAACCAGTAAGTAACAATTCATTTCAGTTTTAGAAAATCATTTGCCAATAGCTGGTTTAATGAATTGTGTTTGTGTCTTCTTTAACATTTTGAGATGAACGGGAATAGAATAGTATTCCCATTCAGCCTTGTTCTCTACAGTCCTCCGCTCTACCAACTTAGCTATCGAAGGATCGGGCATCGATCCCGCTACCTCTCGCATGCTAAGCGGCGTTTAAAGATGAAGCTATTTTTAGGTCCCTGAATTAAAAACAAGCTATTGTTTGAACACTAGTACCAAAACTTTTTACCAATGAATAATTCCATTTGAAAGTTTACTCTAAATCTTGGGTTTATGACAGAATTACTTTAATTATCTCCAAGGATTTTTTTTTTTTTTTTACAGACATGCAGTCGACCAGCAGAAGAAAAAGAATTATTACACATAAGGTTGAGAAACTAAAAATGAACACATTTTTGAATAAGCTATTTCAATCTGATATTCAGTCAATGCTTTCTTTGCTTTTATGTACATTTAGCGTTCTATCTTTTAACTAACACCGTGGAGCCTACGTTGGCCTGTGCTTTTCCCCCCCAGAAGAAAAAGATGTCCTTCGAGCCGGATTTGAACCAGCGACCTAAGGATTTCAGCCTTGCTCTCTACAGTCCTCCGCTCTACCAACTGAGCTATCGAAGGTGAGGGAAATGTCTCATGTCTGACTCTGTCCTAAATGCTATACCTGTAACCTCCTGAGAGAATGTTAGAGATATCAGGATATCTAAGGACGGCCAAAGGCCAATTTTGCATTTGGTCTGTTTAGAACTACAAAACCTGTTAAAGTTAAGCCTGTTAAGCGCCAAGGGGGCATCCGGATTTGAACCGGAGACCTCTTGATCTGCAGTCAAATGCTCTACCACTGAGCTATACCCCCCTCAGACGCTCCTTGTGTACTTGGCTGGGAAAGTTCAGGTAGTACTATTGTAGGACGAGGCAACTACACTGGGCTGATGCAGTAAAAGAGATTAAGAAAACACAGCAGTGAGAGTGGATTCTGACATGGAAGACCCACATATTCTTGCTGGATCATGACCCACAATTTGAGAACCACTGCTCTATAATAAGTGAATTCAACAACTTAAGCCTCTCATCTGTTTATTTATTTTTTTAAACCATAATCAATCAGATTCAGAGTGATGGTGATTATTAAGTGTACAAAGTACAGTGCAATCAAAACAGTTCTCTCTGCTTCACCCGTAACACAGCCATGGGAGTTAGCTCCTGTCATATTATCACAGCTGAATCAGGGTCTTTTGTGAGCAAATTCTTGTCCATATTTGCCTACCCTCTGCTGGACACAGTGTGTCCGTATACTGCTTCATCAGCTGGTCAAAGTTTCCCCTCCTTTGGTATAGCCTGAGGGTTAACTTGGAGGTCCTTGTAGGAATGCTTACAGTCTAAAAGCCTGCTGGAGGATGCGGGCATCGATCCCGCTACCTCTCGCATGCTAAGCGAGCGCTCTACCATTTGAGCTAATCCCCCCTCTTTGAAAGACTGTTAGCCCTTAGCAGTCGACGCTAACTTATGAGACGTGGTAAGTTCTCCCGCGGAAAGGGATACTTTTTATTTATGGGTCCCCTGTAACAACTGGAGGAAGTGTGTGGAAAGGGAAGTCTGGGCATCCCTGCCTCCCCAACACGGTCCAGGAAAAGCGGAGAAAGATGGACCTTTAGGGAATCTCAAAGTCTTTCTATTTCTATTGCCTTAGATGCCGAAAAGACCAGGAGTCAACAAAGATTCCGTGCTTGCCTTGCTCTCAGCATCAAAGGAGGCTGTGCTAAGAAATGGCAACATCGCCAAGCCATCAGATAACATCTGGAGTGAGCTCAGTCACGAGCTCGGTGACAGGATTTCTCCGAAGGGTCTATATACCCTGGTAAAGCAGAACAGACACAACAGTTGGTCAGTTTTAGGTTTGAACACCGGTGAAGAATCTGACACAAGTGAGGACTCTCTAGTTTCCGGAGAAAGTAACACAGAGGAACCAGCTGACCAAACCTTCAAGATCTCTGTGCCATTTAATGAATGGGTGACTTTTATGCCACAGCGGGTCACCTATGCAGACAGGAACACAAAAAGACAATATTACATTTTTAGACCAGGAACTTGGACACATGTAATAAATGCACACATTTGGAAGGAAATCAAAAGTACTTGTACTTTTGTTTTTAAAAGAGCCAAGGTGTATCCAACAGCAACCATAAAATATGTAGACATAAAAGGTTACTGCAAAGAATGCCAGGGCCAGCTACATATGCACTGTAGGGAGGAGCCTGTAATCCAGTGTCCAATGCAATTTGATTGTAATTTGAAAAATCACGACGACTCACTCCACTCTGGTTTGTCTAAGCGGTTCTTGTCTGGAGAGCTGAGAAAAGACATTGCCAAAGACTTGTGTGAGGGCAAATTAGAGCCTAATGTGTGGCGGACAATGCAGGCAAATGAAATGATGGATTTTGGAGATCCGGAACCGAGTCACCGTCCTAATTTGGCCACCCTGCTCAAAGCAAAAGAAGAGAGAAATGCCAAAGAATTACCCGACAATCATCCTCTCATATCACTTCAAATAAAATACAGTCCCCCTCACAGTGGAAGCATTAAAGACATCGGCCTTGACAAGTTCTTCTGTCACTACTGGAGCCAAACACAAATGCACGTGTACAAACCATTTCCCGTAAATCTTGCACAACTTTATGTTTTGATGCAACTGGCTCAGTCGTTCGAAAACTTTCAAGACCAAATGGCAACTCAGGCCATATATTCTTATATCAGGGTGTTATGACAGGCCAAAACATCAGTAGTGTCACAGTGGTGCAGATGTTATCAGAACGACATGATGTAAATGCCATATCACACTGGTTGACAGAATGGATTCGCGCAGGTGCACCTGTACCCAAAGAGGTAGTCAGTGATTTTTCTCTTGCCATTCTTGGAGCAATGGTCAAGTCTTTTACGCCCCATCCTGATTTAAAGGCTTACCTCAATGAATGCGTCAGTGTTATGCTTGGGAGGCAGTCTGCAAAACTACCGCCTTGTTTTATCAGAGTGGATGTTGCTCATTGCATCAAAATGATCTGCCAGTGGGACTGCCTGAAAAAGAAACCACACCGTGTCAAAGATTTCTTTGTAAGAGCTTTAGCACAGGTGATTAAATCAGTGTCTCTGGATCATGCTAAAGAACTCTTGCTTGCCATCACTGTGGTAGCGCTCAGTGAGGGAGAGGGCAATGACAGTTCTGGGCTCCTGGTTGCTTCAGAACATTACAAAAAATACCTCAAGTCCCACATTGCTGTCCTCAGCTGTCCTCACTATATTCTCCTGAATATAGTCAAATCAAATCAATTTATTTTTATAATGCCCAAAATCACAACAACAGTTGCCTCGATGGGCCACAGGTAAAAGCAGTTCAGATAACTGTCCCAGAATGCCCCTGTCCTTTGACCCTCCTTCGCGGCGAGGAAAAACTACAAAACTATAGTGATGCCAGAAGATGACCCCAACCTTGAGCCTCACCTTGAGCAGGAGAAACCACCTGATCTTAAGACAGATTTGAGACAGTGGGTGGAAGATATCTGTGAGGAAGGCAGCTCACGTGCCACAGCCAAAGGAGACAGGGACAACATCCACTTTCTCCCTGAGATAATTCCCCACATAAAATGCCTTGTGAGTACTTTACCACTCTGGAGTGCAGTAATGGTCCCACACTTCAAAAGCTCAAGCCTCACCGCAAGTTCTGCCACAGTTGAAGCAGAGTTCAAAAATCTTAAACATGGGCTTTTCAAACATGAAAGCTTGCCCATGAGGGTAGATCGTTTCATACCCCAACATCTGACCTTTATTGAGGGAAAAATGAGGCTCTGCTCAGCAAAAAATAGACAAGAGGAAAGTACAGCAACAGCAGATATTCAAGGAAGCTGTAAAAAAAGAACTGCCAAAGGTATGTAACAAATTAGTACTAATATCAGTGTAGTAGTAGAGTCACTCCTGTAATGTCTAAAAAAGTCAAGATGCATCCATCAGACATGAGTAAATATGCAGACCTCAAGGGTTATTGTAAAAGATGGTCCCCTGCGCATTTAAAGTAGGACAGGGGATAACAACAACAATTAACAATAATAATTCAATTTTTTGGCTAGAGTTGAAGAGTACCTGTTGTAGAGCTGAACTGTACCAATTAGACAGCCGTAGGTTGGTGAGTTAGTGAGGTGCAGAGTTGTTGATGTCTGTTCAAACCATCAGACCAGTAAAAAACATGTCGACATCAATAACTAGATTTCCATGGTGGTCATCTGCATAGTGTTGAAGGATAAAGCAGGTTATGGTTATAAAATGTGCTGTGATCATGTATTTATATATACTGTACAACACTACATTACTTTACTCCTCTTATACCTGATAATTCCTTTCCATTAAGCAGATGCTGACATTTCACCAAATGATGATGTGGAAAACTGGAGAGGCTTAGGAGTTCCACCCAAAAAAAGGAAGTGCCATTCCTATCTGTCCCCGTGTCCAGAATGGCTTAATGCGTCACCATCTGTGAATAAAACTGTTAAAATCGGGCTGTTAAGAAACGGTAATCACCAACAACCAGTTCGACTAGGAAGAGCCATATTGTCCGTACTGAACACATGTGCCATGGATGCTTTTTGCCAGAGTTTAAGCAGCACATTTGCCGACAGCTCTTCATTCCAGATAGTGGTCAACGACGACTCCTCCAATAGCTTGCTCCAGCTGGTGAAAACACTTTCCACAGAAGGTGTGAGCCCAAGAATATACATAAAGAGAGCGGAGGTTCTAGCCACATTGTTCAGCGGTGTCCAGTTGAAGTCAGGGGCCCTTCAAATAGATGCAAAATGTCACATATCCACAATCATCCAGAAAACTATGAGGAATATTGCCAGTGTGTACTGGTACAAACAATGTTCTTCCCAGCACTGCACTCTCACCACTCCGACAATGAGGGAGGTTCCGATTGTGTCTCCCTCCTTTGGCACACTGCAAGCTGGTATGGTTCACCTGGAGACTGCAGTGCTACAGGGACTCAACCTACCCAGTTCTCCATGTCTCAGGCCAGTCCATTCTGACAGCAGAGTGCTGCAGTCTCACTCTGCACACAAAAGAGAAGAAACAGCCCTCTGCACAGGGATGGTCACTCACAGCTACAGCCTTGGACACTTATTGTGGGTGGATACTGACCTTGATGGCATGTCAACAACTCAACCACAACGAAGAGAATTTGCCCTGTCAGAGTTCCCATCGTTTGTGGTGCTCCAAGGGAAGACCTTCACTCTTAGGGCCATTATAGCCTTCAGAGGAGGCCTGTCGAAGGACGCTGTTGGTCACTATGTCTGCTACAGTCGCAGGGCTCCATTTGTGTGGGAGATGTATGATGACCTTGGAACAGAGGTGAAAATGGCAGCAGAAAAAACATTATTGTGTCCACATGCAGTCCTGTACACAAATGACCTTGATGTTTGGAATTTCTATTTGCTGAGTCATTTGTGATTATTAGTTGTTCTTTATATAGTTTTAATTGAGCACTTTAAGTTAGATATGAATGTTTTTACTTGTTCAAAGCACTTTTGCACAATACAAATCATTGTAGATGCCACATTGACTCATTTTATTTATTCATCTTAAATTATTGGTATAATATTACACGTTCATGATGCCACGATTAGACAGTTAAACTGCAGCATTGTTCATTGTTGGTCTGAGAATCTATACTCTTCAGAGAAACCATTGAACTTCATGACAGTTTTAGTTTCATGTAGATAGGCCCAGTAATTACAGGGGTATTAACCATAACCCATTCCATAACAAGAATAGCTGTAAAACATAAAAAAGAAAGAGCAGTTTTAAATTTAGGATGTTTAGCACCTTAAGGCTATGCATGGTCAACTCTAATGAATGGCTGACGGTTTCCCGCGTTGCTAAATTGCTTAATTAGGTTACAGCCTTCACGTGCCATTCAATCAGCACGTTGAAAAAAATTAAGATGAATTAAATTAGCCCTTTTGAAGACATTTTAACTAATATTAAGCACTTAACATCAAATACTGTGTGTTATGTAAATTTAAATAATGATACATCAGCAATTAATAGCACATTAACTCGGAAAACATGTGGCGACAAAGCCCACACAACGCCCATATTTTCAGATCAATCGACCCAATTTCGTAGCTTACAGACTTTTTACTAATTACCAATAATTAACAGGTTTGAAATGTCATAATTCCATTACTACATGAAAAAGTCTGGACTTACCAACTCCGCGATGCGCCTACATAGAAGGTGCGCTGATTGTCTGTTGCGTCTATGGTTGCGTCCAAAAGGCGAGTTCCGGAAATGACGTCATGTAATTGCCGAGACAAAATTAATATATAGTAAGTTAAAAATGTAAACAAAAAGTAAAATATCACCGGCACAAAACAGCACAAACGAGGCAAAATCTATCCATGTGTTTTAACATTATGGGGGGCTGAGTGACGTCATCGTCCGAAAATAAAATCGGTTATATTTTAAAAACCATAACGGCACAAATGATTTTTTTGTACAGTACAAAACAGCACAAACGAAGCACAAACGATTGACTCCATTTTGTGCCGTTTTTGAGCACGTTTAAGCTTCCTGGGGGGCTGGGTGACCGTAATTTGACCTATAAAAGAATTGTTAATATCTCAAAAACGAAAGCAGCACAAACGAAACTTTTTGCAGCACAAACCAGCACAAACGTAGCACAAACGATTGACAGTTTTTGTGGGGGGGTGTGTTTGATGGGGGGCCAACTTCACGGAGGTAGCAAATTCTTGTCCATATTTGCCTATCCTCTGCTGGACACAGTGTGTCCGTATACTGCTTCATCAGCTGGTCAAAGTTTCCCCTCCTTTGGTATAGCCTGAGGGTTAACTTGGAGGTCCTTGTAGGAATGCTTACAGTCTAAAAGCCTGCTGGAGGATGCGGGCATCGATCCCGCTACCTCTCGCATGCTAAGCGAGCGCTCTACCATTTGAGCTAATCCCCCTCTTTGAAAGACTGACGCTAACTTATGAGACGTGGTAAGTTCTCCCGCGGAAAGGGATACTTTTTATTTATGGGTCCCCTGTAACAACTGGCGGAAGTGTGTGGAAAGGGAAGTCTGGGCATCCCTGCCTCCCCAACACGGTCCAGGAAAAGAGGAGAAAGATGGACCTTTAGGGAATCTCAAAGTCTAGTAGTCTGCCGAAGGATGCAGGCATCAGTTACTCTCTTCTTTACTGTACTTTTGGAATGAGTGTGAAGGCTTCTCTTTAGATCTCTTAAGATGACTTCGGGGGCTCTGCGTGTGGTTCAACCGGATCACACGATCTGGGTCCGCCACCCTTTTGTGGGCTTACCACCCGCAGAGAGTTTGGGACATGGAAAATTGGACCAGCTCTGTACTCTCCTTTGGGTGCTCGAGGCTTCATGGGCGTTTGATCAAACAGTGCTTTGAGAATCGGGAGAAGGCGCACGACCGTTTCCCTTGTGGTGTTCTCCGTTGAGTGCACTGGGAGTGTGGCATCCAGGGCCTTTTGCTCAGGGCTGCCTGGTCCCTGTATGATCAGAGTAGGAGCTGTGCTTGCACTGCTGGCAGTAAGTCAGATCTGTATCAGTGCATGCTGAAGTCTGCCATAATCTTAAACAAGGATCTGATACGGCTTGGGTGAAAATCTGCCCCTCCAAATGCAAGGCCATGGCTCTTGTCCGGAAAAAGGCAGCTTGCCCCCTCCTGCTCGGTGGAGAGTCCTTGCCCAAGTGGGGGAGTTCAAGCACCTTGGGGTCTGGTTGTTGATTTAACGGTCAATACTCATCTTCTTATGCTCAGAGCGCTGCCTGCGCGGGGAGGGTAGCTGGATCACAACAAGGGAACCATGTGGAGGATGCGGACATAAATCCCGCTACCTCTCGTATGCTAAATGAGCGTGCTACTATTTGAACTAATTGCCCTCCCTTTTAAGAGGTCAGCAAGTGTGAACACTTGCATATTCACCCTGAGTACCTCTGTTTCACTTTTATGTGGCTGTTCTTAATGTAACGTTTGACGGTTACTGGATATTCCTTGTTTCCTGTGTTGGCTTTCTCATGGATGGTGACTCGACGTGTATCTTGGGTCCTTAGACAATGCTACACTATTTCAACTCATCACGGAGAGAGATTGGAGTGAACTCAGAAAAAGGACCGCTCATGTGCTGTCAGAGGCAGTTTGAGCTGTTGTTGAATAGCCCAGAAGTAACCACAAACATGGCTTTTCATTCAATATGCTGTATTTATATCTTTGATCTCCAATCTACCCTTGTGCAAATTCCCGAATTATTTGGCAGCGCACAGGCATTAGGTGCACTCCTCTTATTTCTTTTTTAAAAAGACATTCCCGACAAGGATGGGATTCGAACCCACGCGTGCAGAGCACAATGGATTAGCAGTCCATCGCCTTAACCACTCGGCCACCTCGTCTGATTAAGCAGTAGTCCTATAGAAAAAGCTCCCTCAGTGGATGTACTATTACACCCAAAGAATGGTATATCCTTACGTATTCGGTTTCCCATGCAGCACTGGCTTGTTAACAATAAACTGACTAGAACCATCTGCAGCCTGTCCGTCCGTAGGAGTAGGATCTCTCCTTCACTGTGGTTCTCCCCGAACTTTCTAACTTCCTAGCTTTGCTAACTTGTTGAGACGTATTAAGTTCTCCAGCGGAAAGGGATACTTTTTATTTATGGGTCCCCTGTAACAACTGGAGGAAGTGTGTGGAAAGGGAAGTCTGGGCATCCCTGCCTCCCCAACACGGTCCAGGAAAAGCTGAGAAAGATGGACCTTTAGGGAATCTCAAAGTCTTAGAATCTGCTGAAGGATGCAGGCATCAGTTACCCCGGGCTCAGACAACATACAGTCTAGCCCCGGTGCAGTGACAGCAGTCTTTCCGTAAGTTTAAAAGTGCGACAGGAGCTCAGACCGCGCACTGTGTTGTGCGGTGCTCCGGATCCTTTCCGTTGGATTGAATTTTCACCGGAGCGCCGGAGCCCACTGCACGCCTTTTCCGCGAAGTTGTCAAAATGAGACAAGACGAACAAGATATCCTACGAGCGCGAGTGAAATGGATCCGGCTGGTTTTCACAATCAAACCAATGTTTTCACTCTACTACAATTTACAACCTCCGCTCTGTAAATAATATGTTATACCTAGTGATATGAGGGTCACGTGTGTTGTGCTGTTGCGCCTCATCAGATCTGTTATTCAGTCCCTCAGGAGGATAATAGGAGGATAACATCAAAAAGGAAAATGCCTTGCACTAAATAGAAGAAGTTCTTGAAGTGATTGGTGAGTTTGTGTATTTATAATCTTAACAAATAACATGGTTATCACGTGAACTCTTAAACTGAGCGCAGCAGTTTGACAAACAACGCGGTGGCCATATTGGAACAAAGCATACGCGCCATTTTGACTTTTTTTTTTTTTTTTTTCAATAAATACAATCAAACTACAACTAGGTTTTTTGCCCAGATGAACTCAGACTACACTGCTCCATCTACAGCCATTGAAATTCAATAATCATTTCGTTTAGGGGTGGCACGTTGTCGAAAAACACTTTACTTTCCTGTCTCTTTGATAATTTCTCAAAGTCACACGCATCAGCCTTCAGAGTTCAAATTCTGACCACCAATGCAGAATCAAATACCAAACACAACAGACTAAGTTATGACATGTATGACATGAAATGGACTGGACACATGCGATCCGCCAAAGGCCAAATGGTCCAAAATATGACTTTAGCGGGGGGGGCAGGGGGGATGACGGGGGCCCAATGGTCAGGCAATTAGAACAGCGGTCACGGGTCGATTACGGGTGCGTGGGAAAGCTGTTGCACGCGGGGCGAGGGTGACCATTTAAATAAAATAAAGCATTTGTTAATTTAATAAATAAACTGGAGGATGCGGGCATCGATCCCGCTACCTCTCGCATGCTAAGCGAGCGCTCTACCATTTGAGCTAATCCCCCTACGACCTAGCACAGAGTCGAGAGATTTTTTTCTTGCTGGTCATGCTGTGATCTTGGGAGGAGGTCAATCTGCACTTTTCAGCAGCTTAAACATTTCAATACATCTATTCGAGAACGCTCCTCCGTGTTTCTCTCTCTCTTTGCCACCACATCCCCCCCTCCCCCACCAGGGTGTACCATCAACCAATAGCGCCTCATAATTCGACTGAAAGACCCGCCTCTCTCACTCTCATTAGTCAGATTCACGTGAGAACACACTCACAGGGGAAGCACAAAACATTTACTCCTTCTGACAGAAAACACACTTTTGATGGTTTATTACTCATTTAAATGATTATATCAGGTTTATGGCCCCAAAGTGAGCCTGCTGACCCACTACAGGCTGGACTAGACCAAGGGGGGGTTCAGAGCAGATCAACAGGCAAATGTATAAGTCACCTTTTAAAAATAAAAATGTACAAGAAAAGCAATACAATCAAATGACAAAACAAATACTCAGATAAAATATTTACTAACAAAGGTCCTCACACAAAATAACAAGACAGAACCCTCATTCCACAGACAACAGAAAGAGAATTCAAAACAAAACAAAAACAAACATTAAGACAGAATCTAAAATAATGATGATAACAAAAAGGAACACCAGTCTTCCCTGCTTACAGCCCAGCTGTATTACTAAAACATACTTTTTTTTTTTACTTTAAAGAGATCTATTTTGCCCCCCAGTCATCATTATCATAATTATTACTACCATTTGTATATATAATTAGTTTGAATACAAGTTAATTTAGTTTGAATCCTAAATCCTTTCCTGAAATGGTCTTCTGTTCCATCCTCTAGATTGTGGATTACAAGAATAGTTGATTTAAATCAAAAGGTGCATGTGTGTACTTCTACATCAAAAATGAAACCTATACAGCATTTTTCTAGCCCCAAGGAACAATAATAGAATTTACAATGGTAAGTTTTCCATAAAGAGTTTGAGATTTTTATGTCCAGAATTGAATTTTATCAATCTTTCTAAATGTCTTGCTATAATTTATTGAACAAAAGTCTTCAAGGTTTTCTGGGATGACAACACCTAATACATTAACTGGTCCATCAGTCCATTACAGTCATTACAGTCATATGTATTATGTATTAGTAATACATACACACACACACACACACACACACACATATACATACATACATACATACATGAATACATGCATACATGTACATACGTGTATGTATGTACATGTACTGAGTTCAATCATCCACCATCAACAATAATCTATGGGTTTTAGAATGTCAGAAGCAACCACAGCTAGTCCTCTGAATTCTTAAAAAAAACATATTTCGAACATTAGAACATACAAAATGACTTATGCAATACACCATAGGTGACATAGAAGGAGGGGGATTAGCTCAAATGGTAGAGCGCTCGCTTAGCATGCGAGAGGTAGCGGGATCGATGCCCGCATCCTCCAAGTTTTTTGGTATTCTCTATTTTTTCCTTGTTTTTATTAATGAGCTCCCCTTTGGATTCCTTTTTATGGCCATTTTGAATCACTAGAAACTGTATTTATACTCATTTACAACACCTACAGTAACATGTTCAACAGATGGACTTTGGTTTAAAGATTCCACAGGTCTGTCTCTTTAAGGAACGTTGACCTCCTTCCTTCAGCCGGTAGACGGCATATGAACATTCCGATTGGTCCGCGCAAAGATTTCCTGTGTTAGTCAAAGACCAACAGGGACAGAGGGACAGAAGTGGAGGATGAGTTTCTAATGGTGCTTAGATAGCGATGATCATAGAACCGGGAATAAGGAGGTGCAGTTGTTGTGGAGTTGTCTGAAGGAACGGGGGAGGGGTGATTCCCATAATTCAGTTGTGTGCCTGAACTGTGAGTACAAAAGCTTTTTCATAAATATGTACTCATAACAGAGAGCCAAACAAACAATTGCTTATTACAAGCTACAGCAACGTTACAACCAACGACATTCACCCACAGTTACACTGTTTCGTTTGTCTTCCATTCTAAAACTTACCGATCCAAACTCCTCCCTCAGAGCTCATTGCCATTTGAAAGACCAGCCCACATTACCCAGCATGCAGCTGTTCCACCTAGGCCCCTGACTGAGGCCAGTGTGGCTCAGCAGCCCTTTATAAGCAGGACAACAGCAGTGATTTGTTGTGTTAGTTCGCTAACACATATACTAAAATTGGAACGATACAGAGAAGATTAGCATGGCCCCTGCGCAAGGATGACACGCAAATTCGTGAAGCGTTCCTCATTTTGTTTTATTTTTTACATTTTATTTATGTCAAACTAAAGTATCTGTGTTTAAATGCCCTTCACCCCGTTTTGTCATCATATATGTTTATTTGAGGCCGCTCCTTCACTTTTGATGGTTTATTACTCAGATGATTACATCAGGTTTATGGCCCCAAAGTGAGCCTGCTGACCCACTACAGGCTGGACTAGACCAAAGAGGAAAAAGGGGGTTCAGAGCCAGATTAACAGGCAAATGTGCAAGTCACTTTACTAATACAGAGGAAAATGAGTTCTAGTGTCCATCATCCAGGGGCAGATTTACCATTAGGCAACAGGCTCCCAATGTGAAGGGGCCCCCAAAAAGTTGCCATAGATCGTCACAGACGCAAGGCTCTGAAACAGTTGTTATTCTGTCCGTATCACAGTAAAGTAGTGCAGTGTGCTTTTACACAAGAAAAAGACCAACAAAATAGTTGTTTAAAGCTAAATAGTAAAACAAATAAATAAAATAAAATTAATATTATGTATGTAAGGGTGACAGGTGAATAGGAAAAAATCTTAAATTTAAAGATATCAATTTGAAACTTCTCTTGTAGTTTACATGAATGTAAGAAATATATTATAAGTTTTTCATCATGTCATGTTTTTGTGTTTAAATAAGGCATTTTTTGTGTAAAAATGGCCAAAAATACACATATTTGAGACTAATAAACCTGAAAAATTAACAGAACCAGGTTTACATTTCTCAGTTTATTATGTACATATTAGTTATTAGTTGGATTTATTTGAATGAGTTTACATTAAACCTTCCATCTCTTCGTTGACAGCACAAAAAAGGGAAAGAAAATGACACAAACATATGCAAGGGCAAAGTGAAAGACTCCAGGTTAGACTGTTGACATGAAGGTGACCAGTTCATTCACACATTCATTCAGTTCCTCTTGGTAGAAGAGACAGAGAGCAGGTTGTGGAGCAGTCATTCTCAGACTTGACCCTGAATATTATCCCTGACTAGGTTTGGTAGTATTAATCTTCTCATATTAGTAGCTGAGTAGCTTAGAAGGACTGAGGAGGACTAAACCATAGAGATCATGCTCACAGGCTACAAGGAGCTGACTTACAAACCATGTGCACTACATGTACCTGTACCACTGTCTGGGACACCCAGAGAAAAGACAGAGCGGGCTCTGTATTCGTAAACCCCCTGGTGCCGTTGTGTCCTTAAACGCTTAATATTTGTATTTCTAAACCCTAATGACAAAAATGAACGAGAAATGTACTTGTGGAACCACAGTGAACTTCAAAGTGGGCGGGTCTGGATACATTTTCCACCCTCTTGTACTGTTGGTCCTTTTACTCCTCTTGTTTAACATAGTTGCTTTCATCAATTTTTCAAATTTCTTTTGGTTAAATTTGTTAATCCACAAAACTAAATACTAAATCTAGATTTTTTTCCTCCCACAAGATTTTAATATTTTAATAGTTATATGAAAAAGCAAAGACTAAAAAGAGGTGATAAAATCCCACAAAATGGCCAGTTTTCATGTTAAATATGAATATAAGTTGAAGTTGTTTTTACTTTTTATTACAGTCACAGATTAGTAACAACATTGAGTTTGGTGATTTTTGCAAATCACAATTTTCCCCCCACTTGTCTTGTTGGCGCCATTTTCCCTCATTGACTTCCGTTGTAACAACATTCTCTGATTGCTCTGCAATGACATGTAAAACTGTGATTTCCTGATCATTTGAGGTTTCCTCTTTTCATCATCTTGTAAAGATAGCCATAGTTCACAAATAAATGTCATACAGGCACTTTTGCCTTTGCATTTAATCATCGTGAAAACAAACGTTTCATTAAATGACAGTAGATACAAATTGACGGATCTTTTCTCCTTTTTATCTTAAAATATTGAGAACCAGACATGAGAACCACGGGAAAAGTGCTGCTCATCCCCACGGATGTATGAAACCACTAGTAACAGACAACTGAGATTTTTTTTATAAGGAAATAAGAGCCAATTATTGCAAACTTCCTTGGATGAATGATCGAACAGCTCCACTCAGTGGCCGCTTTTAGAAATACAAACTCATCCATTTAGTTTGGTCATGACTAATAATGTAGATATTGGAGCAGGCTCTAACCCGTTTCCTAAATGAATACTGTTGTTCATTCATATTGGCAATAACGATCAGTTAGACTGCTCTACGGTGGCCTGGAAGTGCAAAACAAATTTACATCTTTGTGAGAACAATTTAACAAAAATATGAGACAAATTTACAAAATGGCCAAAAGATTTTTGCAAAGAAGGAAACTTTTTAACAAAAAACACAAAACATTTTTACAAATAGAAGAAAAAAAAAATAACAAAAGAAGAAAATAATTTTACACTCAAAGCACTTTACTTCAAGGAAGCAGTCACCCATTCACTCACACATATATACACCAACGTACACAGACACTGGGGGCAAGGTGGGTTAAGTGTCTTGCCCAAGGACACAACGGTAGAAATACACAATATCATAATGATCATAATAATTTAAGTTACCCCATAAATAAATCAACGCAAACGAAATGTTACAGCAGCTATTTAACACCAAATATAGTTTGTTGTCTGTCATTGCCTCCCACGGAAATGACTTAATATCATTTTTGGACGTTTATTTTAAGTTTTAAACCAATTGCATCCCGTATATTTAAATGCACAAGGCTTTTGTTTGTTTTTTACACAGGAAGCACAGGAAGTGAGGTATGGTTGATGACGTCTGTGCCCTTGACAAAGCTCCTCCCTCAGAGCTCATTATCATATGAAAGCCCTGCCTAGATTTCCCAACATGCATCTTACTCAACCCTGACTGAGGCCAGTGTGGCTCAGCAGCCCTTTATAAGAAGGACAACAGCGGTGTGATGTTGTGTTAGTTCGCTAACACATATACTAAAATTGGAACGATACAGAGAAGATTAGCATGGCCCCTGCGCAAGGATGACACGCAAATTCGTGAAGCGTTCCTCATTTTATTTTATTTTTTACATTTTATTTATGTCAAACTAAAGTATCTGTGTTTAAATGCCCTTCACCCCGTTTTGTCATCATATATGTTTATTTGAGGCCGCTCCTTCACTTTTGATGGTTTATTACTCAGATGATTACATCAGGTTTATGGCCCCAAAGTGAGCCTGCTGACCCACTACAGGCTGGACTAGACCAAAGAGGAAAAAGGGGGTTCAGAGCCAGATTAACAGGCAAATGTGCAAGTCACTTTACTAATACAGAGGAAAATGAGTTCTAGTGTCCAGTGAGGCCAGTGTGGCTCAGTAGCCCTTTATAAGAAGGACAACAGCGGTGTGATGTTGTGTTAGTTCGCTAACACATATACTAAAATTGGAACGATACAGAGAAGATTAGCATGGCCCCTGCGCAAGGATGACACGCAAATTCGTGAAGCGTTCCTCATTTTGTGGATTTTTTACTTTTAAAACTCTGTTTGCGTCTACACGCACATAAGCACATTTTAGGGTATATTTTGCCTCGGGTTTTCTTCACATTTTATATTCTTTAATTATTACCACACAATTGAAACCAGTTTAACAAAACAAAAGTTAACAAAACAGCCAAAGTATACAAGGCTGTGAATTAATTGTGTAACCTCATTTATCAAACTTCCGTACGGTGAAATCTGTGCGTATGTGTGGTGTACGACCAAAACGGTGCATTCTTTGGGATTTATCAACGTTAACATGAGCGCACGGTGCGCAGCTCCGGAGGTGGTGTGCAGTGTACGCCGAACTCAAACAAACGCCAAACTGCACAAAACGTACTGCTCCTTAATCTGTTTGTCAGTAGGGTACATTTAAGATAAAAAGCAGTTAAATTGTTTAAATCTATCTAGCCATTGTATGGACATTTGAAAATGTTAATATTGTGTGGCAGTGGAGTTCCTGTTGGGGAATGGAGGCTCAAGGGTGCAGCTGTCTGGTCCTTCACGACTTTTCATCTGCCACACTCTGAGTGACTCTTGTGTGTGCAGGGTCTGCTGTGGGGCTGTGCTCCTGCGCATTTCTATAGGTCTGGATCAGATTGGGGTCAGTAAAACTGTTAGGGGCAAGATTAAATTTCAAAAGCACCAGATTCACACGCCTGTTTAAGCCTGCATAGTCCGAAAGAGTTAAGTGAACATTTCAGTAAAGCTGAAATAAATAGATGACAACAACTGACAAAGAGAGAGACCCAAATATACAAGATGGACACTTTTACACCTCCATTAAATAATTAACTTTGTAAAAAGAATGACCCTTTTCTCTAAAGTTTCGATGGATCTTCTCCCAGGTGGACAGGTGAGTGCGGGATGGAGCGACGTCTGGAAGACATGTTGTCACGCATTGCCATGGAAACACAGGAGATCAAAGAGTTGGAGCAGCAGCTAACGGACGGTGAGATAAAATATATTTTTTGATGATAGAAAAGCATTCTGTAATTGTATTTTTATTTGTTATTTGTGGACATAGGTCAAATTCTGGCCAATGAGGCTCTAAGGAAAGACTTGGAGGGAATCATCTCTGGATTGCAGAAGTACTTGAAGTCCCTCAGAGCACAGGTGGATTCTTCATTTTACATATCAAAAACAACCCAAACAAATCTAAACATGAGCTTTTTAAATTTCAAACCTATGGTATATATTTGTGTATCACCTTTTACTTGATGATCCCCTGAATCTGTTAAAATATCACGATATGGAATTGTTACCTTCAACCTGTGGGGAGTGGTTACTAGTGGCCAGTCCAACACCGTTGTACGCTATAGGCCAAAAACAAAACAAACTACTGAATTTAGGTTTAGTGTTTTTTAATTCCAATCATTTGTCTTATATGTTGGTTAAGAAAGTAAAAGTGTCTGAGTGCAATTAAATGGTCATCAGCCTCACCAGCTGTAAACTTCATCGCGGGACTGTGTTCATTCTCATTGTTACGTGCCGTGGTCGAGGTGGAGAGATGGCACGCAACGTTGATGTTGATAACTCGGGTGTAGAACAGAATCAGAAATGTGAGGTAAAGAAAAACACTATTTATTTACATAAAACGAGAAAGTGCTACAAACCAAAATTTCCACTAACAGAAAGTAACTAACAAAAACAACGCCGAAGAACAAAAAGGAAGTGCTGCAGCAGGACCCACGGCCGTCGTCTGTGTGCGGACTCCAGCCTTAAATACGCCTCCTGATTACTGGCGTCTCAGGTGCGGCTGATCAGGTGGGAGAGTCTGGGTGGTGCAGGCAAGGCAAAAAACAACAACTCCATAACACATCATTATTTATCAACCCCTAGCACTGACCTCAGCTGGTACAGCACAGTGGCACAGCAGTTAGTGCTTCTGCCTCACAGCAAGAAGGTCCTGGGTTCGACTCCATGGCGCTTTTCTGTGTGAAGTTTGCATGTTCTCCCCGTGTCTGTGTAGGTTTCCTCTGGGTGCTCTGCTTTTCTCTACCACAAAAACATGTAGAGTAAGTGAGTGAATGCAGGACGAAAACTGGCCCAAGGCTAATTCTGCAGGTGCATGTATTTGCTGACCAAATAAACCAATAAGTTAAGTTAACCCACTTTCTTGTTTGTTGTTCTCAGTGTTTAGAACAATAATAATCTGTTTTTGTTGTAATGTAGTGGAGCTCCACTGTGCAGTCACTGGCACTAAAGCACCACTGAGCAGCAGTGGCTGGAGCCTCTTGCTCTCACAGAATCTCAGCACTCATTATATGGTTCTAGTATAGGTTTCACCACTTCATTAAGTGAAGTTTTGACGCCTTTGGTCTGAACAAGCCATTGCGCAGTTTCTATGTTTGGAACTGAGCCAAAAAATCTTTTTAAGCAAGCCTTCCTTCCTGTTCAAATACCTTCTGCTTTTTGCTGTATTCTGTGTGTTCTTGACGTAAATCCCTTGGGTGTGATCACCTGAAATATTTGGTCAGTTTCATTCAGAAGATGCTTGTTTTCATTTATCCCAGAGGCTTATGGGGATGGCAGGATCAGAGCTATATCCACATAGATAGGCTACCATTTGTACTCTGGTGTTTGGACTAATACACACCTTTCTCACACCATGTTGATAAAGGAGGGCCATTGGGTCTTACAGTCATGGCTGAAATTATTCACACCACTGAGTATTTCTCCCCAAAAAGTATTGCAATTCCACATTTTTTCTTGAAAATGTTTATTTCCTCAAAACTAAATCAATGCCATCCTATTACCATAAATAATCTTCTTACACGTCTCAACTGGAATTTTGGAGCGCTCTTCCTTTGCAAACTGCTCCAGGTCTCAGATTGGAAGGTGCCTTTTCTCAACAGCAGTTTAAGCTCTCTCCAGGCGTTCAATGAGATTGAGATCTGGACTCGTTGCTGGTCACTTCAGAACTCTCCAGTGCTTTGTTTCCATCCATTCCTAGGTTTTTGAAGAATGTTTGGGGTCATTGTCCTGCTGGAGACTCATGATCTCGACACAAACCCAGCTTTCTGACACTGGGCCCTACATTGTGACCCAAAATCCTCAGATTTCATGATGCCAGGCTCACATGACACCCAGTGCCAGAGGTAACAGAGTGACTGCAAAAAATCTTTGAACCTCAGCTTTTAGGGAAATAAACATGTGTAAAAGAAAAATGTGGAATTGCAATACTTTTTCTGGAAAAAAATTCAGAGATGTGAATAATTTCAGCCCTGACCGTATTTGTTGTTACATATGTTTTTCAGACAAGTCAAGCACAACAGAAGGTTCAGAGTCTTCAGGTTGAGAATCTGGGTCTACGTCGCCTCTTGGAGGACACACACAGATGCTGCAGGCAGCTGGAGGAGCAGGCCTCAGCACATACACAGGTTCATTCAGTTCAGTTTGTTGAAGCTGTGGTTCCTGATTTTGAAATCATGAGAGGTGGATCTTTTACAGTTGTGCTGTTTTAACTTTCCAGCACTTACAGTTGCTTGTATTCTCTTTCAATGCATATGGCCAAAGTAGCCGTTCAGGGCACAAACAAAATTCAAGCCAACTTCAGTTCAGCATAACTTATTTTACGGCCCAGAACGTCTAGAGCAGTGATTCTCCAACTGTGGTCCGCAGACCACTGGTGGTCCGCCAGCGCCCCCTAGTGGTCTGCGAGAAAATTTCAAAATGATATTAAATTTTATTTAATTGTTCCTTAATACTTATTACATTTTGTAGAACTTTATTTGACCTACACATATTGTATGGAACATATTTAGTTTTCTCTACAACACAACACAAGCAGGATATTCCCGTCACTGCGCAGCGAGAGCGCAGCTCTAACTTTCCCTAAATTGATCGTGCAGCTTCTGATTTGCATTTGACTGACGCACAGAAAGACCCATTTGATAAACCTCGGACTTGGGAGACCATAGAATGTGAAAACCGTGGGTCAAAATCCAAACAGCGAGCACAGAGGAGGGAGAGGAGCCGGGGGAGGAGCAGGTGAGACACAGAGGAGGGAGAGGAGCAGGAGGAGGAGCAGGTGAGACACAGAGGAGGGAGAGGAGCAGGTGAGACACAGAGGAGGGAGAGGAGCAGGTGAGACACAGAGGAGGAAGAGGAGCAGGAGGAGGAGCAGGTGAGACACAGAGAAGGGAGAGGAGCCGGGGGAGGAGCAGGTGAGACACAGAGGAGGGAGAGGGGCAGGAGGAGGAGCAGGTGAGACACAGAGGAGGGAGAGCGGCAGGAGGAGGAGCAGGTGAGACACAGAGGAGGGAGAGGAGCAGGAGGAGGAGCAGGTGAGACACAGAGGAGGGAGAGAGGAGCAGGTGAGACACAGAGGAGGGAGAGAGGAGCAGGTGAGACACAGAGGAGGAAGAGGAGCAGGAGGAGGAGCAGGTGAGACACAGAGGAGGGAGAGAGGAGCAGGTGAGACACAGAGGAGGGAGAGGAGCAGGAGGAGGAGCAGGTGAGACACGGGAAGAGGAGGAAGAGCAGGAGGAGGAGCAGCAGGTGAGACACAGAGGAGGGAGAGGAGCAGGAGGAGGAGCAGGTGAGACACAGAGGAGGGAGAGGAGCAGGAGAGACACAGAGGAGGAAGAGCAGGAGGAGGAGCAGGTGAGACACAGGGTGTGGAGTGAAGTCTCCTCTCAGTGTTAGCTCTTTTTGTCTTCAGTAAGTTATTGTCCAACCTTTGTGAATGTGAGAGGAGAGGATTGTTTAAATACTGCACTGATGGACCAACTGCAGATTTTATTTGATCAAAATGCAACCCTATTGCAGTAATGTATTTGTAACAGATTAGTCTAATAAATTCATAATTAAACACAAAATATCCTAATCGAAATCTCAATTTTAATCTTTGTTAGAGGTGGGGGCGTGTTTGCAGGATCGGTGGTCCACAGTTTTGTTTTCAACAGCAAAGTGGTCCTTGGTCTGAAAAAGTTTGAGAAACACTGGTCTAGAGCAGCGGTTCCCAAAGTGGGGGTCGGGACCGGGTCGCGAGGGATGAGCTGGGGGTCGCGAGATGATTTCAAGATCTAATTTGAATAAATATTACCCGATATTTGCTCAATTTTTCAAATTAAAAACAGTATCTCTAGTAAGCAATAAACTATTCAAATAACCAATATTAAAGCTGATTTAACATGCGTTGACACTTTCGCTTTGGGGGGTCCCGAGTCAGTTGCGTGGCTATTTTGGGGGTCCCAGCCAGAAAAGTTTGGGAACCCCTGGTCTAGAGGAACTGGCCGCTCTGCAACCTTTCCACATCAGCCCGCTGCAAATGGAACACGCTCCTGTTGGTTTAATTTCATTTTCAATGTATTTTTGTAGCGCCCAAAATCACAGTTGCCTTGATGGGCCACAGGTAGCAAGCAGACAAAGTTCAAAGGAATTTAGTAAATGGAGAACTGTCCTTGTGCTCACTGTTATGGGATGAGCAAATCCTAACCCCGTGTGTGGTCCTCTTTTCATGTGCTGACAGAGCCACCGTCACCACAAGAAGCTCCGCCGCCTGAACAGGAAGCTACAGGAGCTCAGGAGGGTCATGTGTGAGTGTGATCCCGCCTCAGGACACCAGCTGCTGCGGGCCGTGGACCAGCTCCAGGATCTGAGCTCCTTGGACGGTTTGAAGGCTGTTGTATGTATTTGAATGAAGCCCACACAGTTTGTTTGATAAGATACATTTTAAACTTTTAAAGAGGGAAGAATCAATGTTCTTTATATTTGTATAATATTAATGTTCATGTCACAAAAACAAGTGACGCCTGCTGTACAGTTTTTAATTTACATTTTTTCATAATTTGTTAAAGGGGTCAGTTTATGCTAAATCAATTTTAATGAGCTTTTAACCTCGTTTTCTCATCATTGTTTTCCTCAGAGTTGTATTTGGATTGATTCCTGCATGTTTCTATTCTATTTGATTCAATTTATCAGTTGTTTCGATGGGCCACAGGTAGAAAGCAGTTAAAATAAACAATTTTTAATAGAATTGAGCGAATAACAGAGCGCCCCCTGTCCTTGACCCTCCTTCTCTGCAAGGACGAACTACAAAAAACCCTGTGGGGAAAAGTAGAAACTTCAGGGAGAACCACAGTGAAGAAGAGATCCTACTAAGAGAGTTCCTCCAGGCAGAGGAACAGTTCATCTAGTGTAGAGAGAGTTCCTCCAGGCAGTGAAGTGGCACCCTCACACACCAAACTTTTGAATCTCTTTTGAACTCAACAAGAGTTTGACAGAATCTACAGAAGGATTTGTTGATATCCAATTCAAAGCCTAGTTCAATTTTAACTTTTTAAAATTTGGGAAATTTTATTAGGCAAAGTTTTGAAAATAACGTGATGCAGAAAAGTAGTTGCTGTGACAGGCCTCTCACTTCTGTATCCTTACTGTGCTCGCAGCCCCAATCTGAAGACGACAAACTCACTGAAATGCAGCCAGAAATGGACCCGACAAGGACTAAATCTGGATCTAAACCACGCTCCAAACCCAGGACAGAAAACAGATCCAGGACTAAAGCCCGAGAGCGAAGAGGCGGAGAATCATGCCTCACAGACCCCAGTGTAAGACAACACTGCACCATTCACAACACGCAAGAGAGAGCAGAGAACACAGGGTGAGAGAGAGCAGAGAACACAGAGGGTCAGAGAGAGCAGAGAACACAGAGGAGGGTCAGAGAGAGCAGAGAACACACAAAGGAGGGTCAGAGAGAGCAGAGAATACAGCGGAGGGTCAGAGAGAGCAGAGAATACAGCGGAGGGTCAGAGAGAGCAGAGAACACAGGGTGAGAGAGAGCAGAGAACACAGAGGGTCAGAGAGAGCAGAGAACACAGAGGAGGGTCAGAGAGAGCAGAGAATACAGCGGAGGGTCAGAGAGAGCAGAGAATACAGCGGAGGGTCAGAGAGAGCAGAGAACACAGGGTGAGAGAGAGCAGAGAACACAGGGTCAGAGAGAGCAGAGAACACAGGGTCAGAGAGAGCAGAGAACACAGAAGGTTAGAGAGAGCAGAGAACACAGAAGGTTAGAGAGAGCAGAGAACACAGAGGAGGGTCAGAGAGAGCAGAGAACACAGGGTCAGAGAGAGCAGAGAACACAGAGGAGAGGGTCAGAGAGAGCAGAGAACACAGAGGAGAGGGTCAAACAGAGCAGAGAACACAGAGGGTCAGAGAGAGCAGAGAACACAGAGGAGGGTCAGAGGAGCAGAGAACACACAGGAGAGGGTCATAGAGAGCAGAGAACACAGAGGGTCAGAGAGAGCAGAGAACACAGAGGAGGGTCAGAGAGAGCAGAGAACACAGAGGAGGGTCAGAGAGAGCAGAGAACACAGGGGAGGGTCAGAGAGAGCAGAGAACACAGAGGGTCAGAGAGAGCAGAGAACACAGAGGGTCAGAGAGAGCAGAGAACACAGAGGAGGGTCAGAGGAGCAGAGAACACAGAGGAGAGGGTCAGAGAGAGCAGAGAACACAGAGGAGGGTCAGAGAGAGCAGAGAACACAGAGGAGGGTCAGAGAGAGCAGAGAACACAGGGGAGGGTCAGAGAGAGCAGAGAACACAGAGGAGGGTCAGAGGAGCAGAGGAGAGGGTCAGAGAGAGCAGAGAACACAGAGGAGGGTAAGAGGAGCAGAGGAGAGGGTCAGAGGAGCAGAGAACACAGGGGAGGGTCAGAGGAGCAGAGAACACAGAGGAGAGGGTCAGAGAGAGCAGAGAACACAGGGGGTCAGAGAGAGCAGAGAACACACAAAGGAGGGTCAGAGAGAGCAGAGAACAAAGAGGAGGGTTAGAGAGAGCAGAGAACACAGAGGGTCAGAGAGAGCAGAGAACACAGAGGAGAGTCATAGAGAGCAGAGAACACAGAGGAGGGTCAGAGAGAGCAGAGAACACAGAAGGTTAGAGAGAGCAGAGAACACAGAAGGTTAGAGAGAGCAGAGAACACAGAGGAGGGTCAGAGAGAGCAGAGAACACAGAGGGTCAGAGAGAGCAGAGAACACAGAGGAGAGGGTCAGAGAGAGCAGAGAACACAGAGGAGAGGGTCAAACAGAGCAGAGAACACAGAGGGTCAGAGAGAGCAGAGAACACAGAGGGTCAGAGAGAGCAGAGAACACAGAGGGTCAGAGAGAGCAGAGAACACAGAGGAGAGGGTCAGAGAGAGCAGAGAACACAGAGGAGAGGGTCAAACAGAGCAGAGAACACAGAGGAGGGTCAGAGAGAGCAGAGAACACAGGGGGAGAGAGAGCAGAGAACACAGGGTCAGAGAGAGCAGAGAACACAGAGGAGGGTCAGAGAGAGCAGAGAACACAGAGGAGAGGGTCAGAGAGAGCAGAGAACACAGAGGAGGGTCAGAGAGAGCAGAGAACACAGAGGGTCAGAGAGAGCAGAGAACACAGAGGGTCAGAGAGAGCAGAGAACACAGAGGAGGGTCAGAGGAGCAGAGGAGAGGGTCAGAGAGAGCAGAGAACACAGAGGAGGGTCAGAGGAGCAGAGGAGAGGGTCAGAGGAGCAGAGAACACAGGGGAGGGTCAGAGGAGCAGAGAACACAGAGGAGAGGGTCAGAGAGAGCAGAGAACACAGGGGGTCAGAGAGAGCAGAGAACACACAAAGGAGGGTCAGAGAGAGCAGAGAACAAAGAGGAGGGTTAGAGAGAGCAGAGAACACAGAGGGTCAGAGAGAGCAGAGAACACAGAGGAGAGTCATAGAGAGCAGAGAACACAGAGGAGGGTCAGAGAGAGCAGAGAACACAGAAGGTTAGAGAGAGCAGAGAACACAGAAGGTTAGAGAGAGCAGAGAACACAGAGGAGGGTCAGAGAGAGCAGAGAACACAGGGTCAGAGAGAGCAGAGAACACAGAGGAGAGGGTCAGAGAGAGCAGAGAACACAGAGGAGAGGGTCAAACAGAGCAGAGAACACAGAGGGTCAGAGAGAGCAGAGAACACAGGATGAGAGAGAGCAGAGAACACAGGGTCAGAGAGAGCAGAGAACACAGAGGAGAGGGTCAGAGAGAGCAGAGAACACAGAGGAGAGGGTCAAACAGAGCAGAGAACACAGAGGGTCAGAGAGAGCAGAGAACACAGGGTGAGAGAGAGCAGAGAACACAGGGTCAGAGAGAGCAGAGAACACAGAGGGTCAGAGAGAGCAGAGAACACAGAGGGTCAGAGAGAGCAGAGAACACAGAGGAGGGTCAGAGAGAGCAGAGAACACAGAGGGTCAGAGAGAGCAGAGAACACAGAGGGTCAGAGAGAGCAGAGAACACAGAGGAGGGTCAGAGGAGCAGAGAACACAGAGGAGAGGGTCAGAGAGAGCAGAGAACACAGAGGAGGGTCAGAGAGAGCAGAGAACACAGAGGAGAGGGTCAGAGAGAGCAGAGAACACAGGGGAGGGTCAGAGAGAGCAGAGAACACAGAGGAGGGTCAGAGGAGCAGAGGAGAGGGTCAGAGAGAGCAGAGAACACAGAGGAGGGTCAGAGGAGCAGAGGAGAGGGTCAGAGGAGCAGAGAACACAGAGGAGAGGGTCAGAGAGAGCAGAGAACACAGGGGGTCAGAGAGAGCAGAGAACACACAAAGGAGGGTCAGAGAGAGCAGAGAACAAAGAGGAGGGTTAGAGAGAGCAGAGAACACAGAGGGTCAGAGAGAGCAGAGAACACAGAGGAGAGTCATAGAGAGCAGAGAACACAGAGGAGGGTCAGAGAGAGCAGAGAACACAGAAGGTTAGAGAGAGCAGAGAACACAGAGGAGGGTCAGAGAGAGCAGAGAACACAGGGTCAGAGAGAGCAGAGAACACAGAGGAGAGGGTCAGAGAGAGCAGAGAACACAGAGGAGAGGGTCAAACAGAGCAGAGAACACAGAGGGTCAGAGAGAGCAGAGAACACAGAGGAGGGTCAGAGGAGCAGAGAACACACAGGAGAGGGTCATAGAGAGCAGAGAACACAGAGGGTCAGAGAGAGCAGAGAACACAGAGGAGAGGGTCAGAGAGAGCAGAGAACACAGAGGAGGGTCAGAGAGAGCAGAGAACACAGAGGAGGGTCAGAGAGAGCAGAGAACACAGGGGAGGGTCAGAGAGAGCAGAGAACACAGAGGGTCAGAGAGAGCAGAGAACACAGAGGGTCAGAGAGAGCAGAGAACACAGAGGAGGGTCAGAGGAGCAGAGAACACAGAGGAGAGGGTCAGAGAGAGCAGAGAACACAGAGGAGGGTCAGAGAGAGCAGAGAACACAGAGGAGGGTCAGAGAGAGCAGAGAACACAGGGGAGGGTCAGAGAGAGCAGAGAACACAGAGGAGGGTCAGAGGAGCAGAGGGGAGGGTCAGAGAGAGCAGAGAACACAGAGGAGGGTCAGAGGAGCAGAGGAGAGGGTCAGAGGAGCAGAGAACACAGGGGAGGGTCAGAGGAGCAGAGAACACAGAGGAGAGGGTCAGAGAGAGCAGAGAACACAGGGGGTCAGAGAGAGCAGAGAACACACAAAGGAGGGTCAGAGAGAGCAGAGAACAAAGAGGAGGGTTAGAGAGAGCAGAGAACACAGAGGGTCAGAGAGAGCAGAGAACACAGAGGAGAGTCATAGAGAGCAGAGAACACAGAGGAGGGTCAGAGAGAGCAGAGAACACAGAAGGTTAGAGAGAGCAGAGAACACAGAGGAGGGTCAGAGAGAGCAGAGAACACAGGGTCAGAGAGAGCAGAGAACACAGAGGAGAGGGTCAGAGAGAGCAGAGAACACAGAGGAGAGGGTCAAACAGAGCAGAGAACACAGAGGGTCAGAGAGAGCAGAGAACACAGGGTGAGAGAGAGCAGAGAACACAGAGGAGAGGGTCAGAGAGAGCAGAGAACACAGAGGAGAGGGTCAAACAGAGCAGAGAACACAGAGGGTCAGAGAGAGCAGAGAACACAGGGTCAGAGAGAGCAGAGAACACAGAGGAGAGGGTCAGAGAGAGCAGAGAACACAGGGTCAGAGAGAGCAGAGAACACAGAGGGTCAGAGAGAGCAGAGAACACAGAGGGTCAGAGAGAGCAGAGAACACAGAGGAGAGGGTCAGAGAGAGCAGAGAACACAGAGGAGGGTCAGAGAGAGCAGAGAACACAGAGGAGGGTCAGAGAGAGCAGAGAACACAGGGGAGGGTCAGAGAGAGCAGAGAACACAGAGGGTCAGAGAGAGCAGAGAACACAGAGGGTCAGAGAGAGCAGAGAACACAGAGGAGGGTCAGAGGAGCAGAGAACACAGAGGAGAGGGTCAGAGAGAGCAGAGAACACAGAGGAGGGTCAGAGAGAGCAGAGAACACAGAGGAGGGTCAGAGAGAGCAGAGAACACTGGGGTGGGTCAGAGAGAGCAGAGAACACAGAGGAGGGTCAGAGGAGCAGAGGAGAGGGTCAGAGAGAGCAGAGAACACAGAGGAGGGTCAGAGGAGCAGAGGAGAGGGTCAGAGGACCAGAGAACACAGAGGGTCAGAGAGAGCAGAGAACACAGAGGAGGGTCAGAGAGAGCAGAGAACACAGAGGGTCAGAGAGAGCAGAGAACACAGGAGAGGGTCAGAGAGAGCAGAGAACACAGAGGAGGGTCAGAGAGAGCAGAGAACACAGAGGAGAGGGTCAGAGAGAGCAGAGAACACAGAGGGTCAGAGAGAGCAGAGAACACAGAGGAGGGTCAGAGAGAGCAGAGAACACAGGGGAGGGTCAGAGAGAGCAGAGAACACAGAGGAGGGTCAGAGGAGCAGAGGGGAGGGTCAGAGAGAGCAGAGAACACAGAGGAGGGTCAGAGGAGCAGAGGAGAGGGTCAGAGGAGCAGAGAACACAGGGGAGGGTCAGAGGAGCAGAGAACACAGAGGAGAGGGTCAGAGAGAGCAGAGAACACAGGGGGTCAGAGAGAGCAGAGAACACACAAAGGAGGGTCAGAGAGAGCAGAGAACAAAGAGGAGGGTTAGAGAGAGCAGAGAACACAGAGGGTCAGAGAGAGCAGAGAACACAGAGGAGAGTCATAGAGAGCAGAGAACACAGAGGAGGGTCAGAGAGAGCAGAGAACACAGAAGGTTAGAGAGAGCAGAGAACACAGAGGAGGGTCAGAGAGAGCAGAGAACACAGGGTCAGAGAGAGCAGAGAACACAGAGGAGAGGGTCAGAGAGAGCAGAGAACACAGAGGAGAGGGTCAAACAGAGCAGAGAACACAGAGGGTCAGAGAGAGCAGAGAACACAGGGTGAGAGAGAGCAGAGAACACAGGGTCAGAGAGAGCAGAGAACACAGAGGAGAGGGTCAGAGAGAGCAGAGAACACAGAGGAGAGGGTCAAACAGAGCAGAGAACACAGAGGGTCAGAGAGAGCAGAGAACACAGGGTGAGAGAGAGCAGAGAACACAGGGTCAGAGAGAGCAGAGAACACAGAGGGTCAGAGAGAGCAGAGAACACAGAGGGTCAGAGAGAGCAGAGAACACAGAGGAGAGGGTCAGAGAGAGCAGAGAACACAGAGGAGGGTCAGAGAGAGCAGAGAACACAGAGGAGGGTCAGAGAGAGCAGAGAACACAGGGGAGGGTCAGAGAGAGCAGAGAACACAGAGGGTCAGAGAGAGCAGAGAACACAGAGGGTCAGAGAGAGCAGAGAACACAGAGGAGGGTCAGAGGAGCAGAGAACACAGAGGAGAGGGTCAGAGAGAGCAGAGAACACAGAGGAGGGTCAGAGAGAGCAGAGAACACAGAGGAGGGTCAGAGAGAGCAGAGAACACAGGGGAGGGTCAGAGAGAGCAGAGAACACAGAGGAGGGTCAGAGGAGCAGAGGAGAGGGTCAGAGAGAGCAGAGAACACAGAGGAGGGTCAGAGGAGCAGAGGAGAGGGTCAGAGGACCAGAGAACACAGAGGGTCAGAGAGAGCAGAGAACACAGAGGAGGGTCAGAGAGAGCAGAGAACACAGAGGGTCAGAGAGAGCAGAGAACACAGGAGAGGGTCAGAGAGAGCAGAGAACACAGAGGAGGGTCAGAGAGAGCAGAGAACACAGAGGAGAGGGTCAGAGAGAGCAGAGAACACAGAGGGTCAGAGAGAGCAGAGAACACAGAGGAGGGTCAGAGAGAGCAGAGAACGTACAGGGTCAGAGAGAGCAGAGAACACAGAGGGTCAGAGAGAGCAGAGAACACAGAGGGTCAGAGAGAGCAGAGAACACAGAGGGTCAGAGAGAGCAGAGAACACAGAGGAGGGTCAGAGAGAGCAGAGAACACAGAGGGTCAGAGAGAGCAGAGAACACAGAGGGTCAGAGAGAGCAGAGAACACAGGGTCAGAGAGAGCAGAGAACACAGAGGAGGGTCAGAGAGAGCAGAGAACACAGGGGGTCAGAGAGAGCAGAGAACACAGGGTCAGAGAGAGCAGAGAACACAGAGGAGAGGGTCAGAGAGAGCAGAGAACACAGAGGAGGGTCAGAGAGAGCAGAGAACACAGGGTCAGAGAGAGCAGAGAACACAGAGGAGGGTCAGAGAGAGCAGAGACCACAGGGTCAGAGAGAGCAGAGAACACAGAGGAGGGTCAGAGAGAGCAGAGAACACAGAAGGTTAGAGAGAGCAGAGAACACAGAGGAGGGTCAGAGAGAGCAGAGAACACAGAAGGTTAGAGAGAGCAGAGAACACTGAGGGTCATAGAGAGCAGAGAACACAGAGGAGGGTCAGAGAGAGCAGAGAACACAGAGGAGGGTCAGAGAGAGCAGAGAACACAGAATAAGAAATTCTCTCTGTAAATGTTTTTATAACTTAAAAAAAATACTTTTTTAACATGACATGATGAAAAATCCTGTGATACATTTTTCTTACATTTATGTGAGTAAATTACAGGAGAAGTTTAACGTTGATATTTTTTGTCTCACCGTTAAGAGTAACAGGAGCGATGGTAAAATGATTCCGCTGGTTTTAGTGGGATTTATGACAGGTTTGTGGGTAAGAAAACCCAGCTGAAACATGATCAGAGCTGCCTGGACCCTCGTCTGTCCTGTGTGTGCACATGTAACAGGCATGGAAGGGTCATGAGGTGCAGAACTGTGAGGGACGTGTCCAGAGCTGAAGTGCCTGTTTGTCTTCTCTCCAGAGCGTGAGCGTGGGCTCTGGGGCCACTCAGGACTCGGGTCTGGACCTGCACCTGCTCAGCTCTCCAGAGAAAGCGCCTCCCACTGGTGCAACAGGGAACTGCTGCTACATTCCAACGAAGGAGCACCATCAGCAGCAGCAGCAGCACAAAGAGACAAGTAAAGGTGCTCCACACAGTCAGAGGGGTCAGAACTGCTTCACACGTGTGAGCAAACGTACACAAACGCCTGCTCAAACGTTACTCCAGAGTCCAAGTAAAAGTAGCAAGTATTATTCATTAAGTTAAAGCACTGAAGAATTCACTGTAGATATGACTATTGAAAGTAAAAAAGATTCAATTAGAAAGACAGGAGCCATATTTGGTTATGAAGGGTACATTGAAAGTAGGGACTGTGACTGTGTATATCCAGACATGTTTCAAACACAAAGCACTCATTTATTTAAGGTCAGACACAACAGGTGAACTTCTCCTGTAGTTTATTCACATAAATGTAAGGAAAAATGTATTTGTACCTTTATCTTATTTGTGCTGAATCCAAAGGAATACACCTAATGACTATTTTTCCAGATCCCAGTGAGGAGGACTCTGGGGCGCTTCACTGTTCCACTGTTGGTCCAGCAGAGGGCGCTCATAGACAGGTTTGAAATCAAATTTCTAAAAGTAGAAATTCTTTTGTCATAAGTTGTATAATAAGTCATGGTTTGTTTATGATCAGAGGGACCGACTTAGACTGGAGACGGAAAAACTCCAGAGGACGCTAAGAAAACACAGGTTAGGACTGTGTGTGTGTGTGTGTGTGTGTGTGTGTGTGTGTGTGTGTGTGTGTGTGTGTGTGTGTGTGTGTGTGTGTGTGTGTGTGTGTGTGTGTGTGTGTGTGTGTGTGTGTGTGTGTGTGTGTGTGTGTGTGTGTGTGTGTGTGTGTGTGTGTGTGTGTGTGTGTGTGTGTGTGTGTGTGTGTGTGTGTGTGTGTGTGTGTGTGTGTGTGTGTGTGTGTGTGTGTGTGTGTGTGTGTGTGTGTGTGTGTGTGTGTGTGTGTGTGTGTGTGTGTGTGTGTGTGTGTGTGTGTGTGTGTGTGTGTGTGTGTGTGTGTGTGTGTGTGTGTGTGTGTCTGTCTGTACATGTGTGTGTGTGTGTGTGTGTGTGTGTGCGTGTGTGTGTGTCTGTCTGTACATGTGTGTGCGTGTGTGTTCACCTGTGTGTGTTGCAGGCATGTTCTGGGGGTGTGTGAGGAGGTGTGGTGTGTGGAGCAGACTCTGATGAAGCGCAGAGCTGAGCTTCGTGAGGCCCAGAGGCTCCTGCAGGAGGCGCACAGCTCCACAGCTCAGGTCAGACACCACGGAACACAAAACACACAGCCATTTATGTTTACTTTTGACTTCAATTAAAGAAAAGTATAAATAGTGGCTTTTCTTCAGGCCCAGTGTGAAGCTGAAGAGTGGGAGCGCAGAGCTAAGGACAGCGCCACCTGTGTGGAGCAGACACAACTACAACTCAAGTAACATTGTGTTTTCCTCACAAAAGCTTGTCAGGTTTTCTTCGACTGCTACTGAGTCCACTGAATATCCTTCAGGGAACTTCAGGACGAGGTGGAAACTCTGAGGAAGTCCAGACAAGTCCAAATCCTGAATCAGAGCCCGGACTTAGACCTGGTCTGGCCCCGCCGCCTGGACTCTTTGGACAAACTGACGTCCCTCAGGAGCCAAGTAAGTAAATCTACTACAGAAAGAATGATGTCTCATGCTGGAGACTAGAGGGATCTCTCACTGAGTTGAATGTTCGTAGGAGGAGCGACTGCAGCAGAGGACCCACGAGCTGAGGGACCAGGAGACCAGACTCAGGACCACTCTGCAGGTCACTGCAGGACAACAGAAGCACCACACTCTTTAAACAGGATGCTGGTCACCTTGGCAGCAGTATTTCATGTTTTCTTAGTTGGAGCTCTCTCTGCTGTTACCAGTGAAAGACTAAATAAACTAAGCCATTGGGCAACATGGCTGCTATGCTAATAGAGCTATGCGATTGTTGAGAACTCGATTTGTCACAGAAAGTGTCAGAACATGTCTGGTGATGGTTTATGAACTGAAAAAATGATGCAGGAGACTTTTGTGTCTGATCTGTGACATGACCGTCTGGAAAATGAAAAGGGAATGGTTTATGACCTCTTGAAAAAGACAACCTTGTAAACCGTGTGAATTTATCTAAATACAACTTCGTGCTTTTTAGAAAGTAACGGTATAAAGTAATGCATAATATATCCTTTAACAAAGGCTTCATCAAGACTCACCTAGAACTGAAGACAGAGCAAAGAAGTTCCACGTCAGCTCTAAACCAGGGCTAAACTAGAATTGAATTATGATTAAACGAGGACATAACCAAAACAAAGCCAGGCTTTACTTAACGTGACAATTACCCAATATTCAAATGTGTTTTTGGTGGTCGTCTGTGCAGTCACTGGTGCAGCAGCAGGAGGCGCTGTTGTCTCAGAGGAGCTCTTTGGTCTCAGCCACAGCAGAAGAAGAACAGGACCTGGAGCGTCTTCAGTCTGAGCTGGACTGGAGCCGAGCCGGTACTGACCCCTCACCCTCTGCCCTTCTAGACCCTTTACAGTTTGTAAAGAAAAACATTCTAAATTCTGGAAATGAGGCAAAAGTGAAGTCTAACTGATAAAGTGGGATTAACCTTAGAATATCACAAAATAGAAAAAATTAAAATGGGATTGGCCAATGAAAAGCACTTCTATATATGTGAGGGGTGTGGTTTAAAGACATTTACTGTTATCTTTTGTTCATTTAGTAGGACATTATGAAAGACGCCACATTTTTTATGAAAAAAAATTCTTGATTTTAAGGTTTTACAGAACAAAATTTAGAGAAATGTTGAGAAATGATACATTTTGTGAAGCTCAAATACAATTTTAAGGCTAGAAAATAACATAATTTCCATCCATGGTTGCTTAGAACGCAAAAGTCACATGATGATTTTTATTAATTTGATCCAGATGAAGCTGAAGTGAAGCCGTTTGAGGATCTGGTGGAGAGCATTATTTGGACAGAAGAGTGTTTCATCACATACACAAAATGTACACATTTTTCATGTCATTTTCATGCAATCACAGCTCAGTTTGAGTCATAAAACCTCTTCTTTCAGCTCATGACATGTTTTGGAACCTATATATAGACCAGTTAACAGTTATTCAGTTACTAAATTAGGTAACGACAGTTATTTCAATAATTGATTAGTTGCGTTGCAATTGATTAACTTGTTTGCAGCCCTACTTTAAACACATTTAACACTGGACTTTACAGCATGCATTTTATATAAGATAGGAGATTATAATAGACCCTTTGCATTTTTGATTAAGGTTAAATAAACTGTTTTAGTTTTTTTCATTTTATTTACAGGTATATTACATATTACTATCTCAAATGTGACTGTTTTTTTATGCTCAAATACACCTTTGGCATTGGAAACTAGTATTTTTTCCAAACTAACCGAAATTTGTACACTGGAAATTTAAAACGTTTGGTTATTTTGTTATGACGACTTAAAACCAGATCTGATGTCAGTGACTGCATTATTGTTCAAAGGGTCTGATGCATTCTGATATTTTGTGTCCAAGAGCTGAAGCGGGTTCAGGAGGAGGTGCTCTCGGAACAACAACAACTACTCAATTTGAAAACTCTACATTCCAATGAGCTGGAGAAACTTCAGAAGACTCAACTCCAGCTGGACCAGACCCGGACCGAACTGGACCACACTCAGGACCTGCTAGACTGCACCAAAGACCAGGCAGACCGGATCAAGACCGAGCTGAACCAGGCCCAAGACCGACTGGACCAAAGCGAGTCACAACTTCTCATGAAACGGGAAGAAGTGAGACAGAAGGAGGAGGAACTGGACCAATCGCAGGCGGGGGTGGACGAGAAGAGGGCGGAGCTTATGGCGTTGCAGCAGGAAGAGGAGATGCGGCGGAAGGAGGCGGAGTCGTGCCGTAACGAGACAGAACGACAGACGAGGGAGCTGCAGGTGAGTCAGTCGTTGAAGGATCTGAGGCTGGTTTATAGTTTGGAGTATTTCCAGTTTATAGTGAACACAGTGGCTCTGTTGCCCAAATGCATTACGTTGTTGTGTCCTTGTGTCCGGTGGTGGCTGAAATACTCAGTTTTGTGTAGTAAAAGTACTGCTACAGGTGCAGAAGAATCCCTAAAGTACCATACCATTTCAGAGGCAGCAGTCTGAGCAGGGAGGCTCAGACTTCTCTCTCCACTCACACTTGCCCCAGCTCCTCCAGGGGGCGCCACTGAGAGACACAAGCTGTGCTTCGACTAGACCTAGTCCCCCAGACCGGTTCACTTGGTGCCAGCTTGGGTCGCTTGTGTTAAAGGGGGACTGTGTTTCCTGCAGAGGTCCAGCTCGCAGGGGTCTGCTACATGAGCTCATCCAAACATGACTAATATTTTCTTCATAAATCAAATCTTCATCCTACCTGAATTACGCTTTTTCTTCATGCGACTGATCTCCCAGATTCATGAAATTTGTTTAGTAATTACACGTTTGTGGTGCTATACGACGTGGATAACGCTTGCATACAAGACACAGCTTCCATTTTTTCCGTCAGCTTTTTCTGCTTTTATTTCCCTTTTCTGCACCTCTACACCATGTTTTAACATCTCTCTATGAAATGTGTGGATAGAGTGGCTGCCGTTGGCACTGAAAAAATATGACTTTGGATATAAATACCTGTACAGTTCATTGTAAACAGGAAACAGCTGTGCTAACTCTGTCAGCTCAACAAACAAAGTTACCGTCTCTGGAAATACGCCGGTTTATCACAAGATCAAGTCAGTGTTTGGTGATGAATGATTATGTTTTCTATACATCTGCTTGTCACTTCATTCTCACCTGAGTCTACATTCTCTTTTGTTCTCTTTCGTCCAATCATCTCACTCTTAACCGGTCTGCACTATAAAGCGATCCAGCTCCCTCTGGGAGCTAGTACCTCTCATGGCCCCCTCTGGACCCCTCAGATGGGGCGGTACGGTTCACTTTTGTTCAGCGGATACACCTCGGACCGTCCAGCTCTACGCCGTACCACACCAATGGAAACATGACTAGTCCCTCCAGCGTGTCCTGGGTCATCCACAGTGGGACATGCCCTGAACACCTCCCGAGAAAGGCGTCCAGGAGGCAGCTGGAACAGATGCCCGAGCCACCTCAGCTGCTCCTCTCCATGTGGAGGAGCAGTGGCTCTTGTCCGAGTTCCTCCTGTGTGACTGAGCTCCTCACACTCAGCAGAGGAAACTCATTTCGGTCCACCATCTTGTCCTTTCGGTCATTACCCAAAGCTTATGACCATGGGTCATGAATAAACACGGACTTAATCACGTCGAAAGCAGCAGAACCAGGACAAACTGTAAAAAATCTGAATTAAATAGATTAAACCAAAATAAAATCAGGCCTAAACCAGGCCTCTGTTGTGTAATATGTGTCTGTGTGTTCAGGCGGTGAAGCAGGAAGTGCAGCAGAGAAAAGAGCAGAGCAGCAGTCTCCAGCAGCAGTGTCGCCACCTGGAGGACAGACGCAGACACGCACACAGGTTCAACCACTGACAGAAAAATCGATCCAAAAAGATCAGAAAAACATTAAAAAACTGCTGTGTTGTATGAGTCAGGTGTCTGTCTGCAGTGGAGGCGGAGCTTCAGAAACTCAAACAGGAGCAGAGCCAATCACTGCTCACTCAACAAGAGGCGATGCAAGAGGCAGCAGCCAATCAGGAGAAGCTCAACGGTAAGATGTGTTTTCTCAAATTCTGTGCTTGATTTGCTCAAATGTGACTGAACTAGAGGGCGCCACCACAGCAGAGAAGAGACAGCAGCAATGAGCCACACCCAGCCTGAAGTGGAGCTTTGGAGTGTATCTTTGTCATTCAATGAACATACCCTAAATGGAACCCTCTGGAGGTGTTTGTGACAAATACACTTAATTATCAAACCCTGTACATATATTGTTTAGTGATATTGACAAATATAATGATAGGATCTTGATAAAATTGTAAATAAATGGTTATTATTAATGTTATGACCAATGGTGTGGCCATTTTTATCTACATTTTTCAACTCCGTGTTGTGTTTCAGAGAGCTCTGAGCTGCTGAGTTTCCTCGGAGAGAAAGTGGAAGAGAGGAAAGTCCAAGTCCAAACTCTGGAGCAGGTGCTGCCTCCTCAGAACACTTGACTCTCGTGTTCATATCAGCCATGTCTTCATAACAGTGTTTGATGTGAGCAGGAGCTGTGTGCGCTCACAGAGAAGCACAGACACACTCAGAGTGAGCTGCAGGAGCTGGAGCACAGAGCACACACACAGGTACACACACACATACACACAGGTACACACACACACACACACACAGACACACACACAGGTACACACACACACACAGGTACACACACACACACACACGCACACACACACACAGGTACACACACACACACAGAGTGAGCTGCAGGAGCTGGAGCACAGAGCACACACACAGGTACACAGACACACACAGGTACACACACACACACACACAGGTACACACACACACACAGGTACACACACACACACACACGCGTACACACACACACACTGGTACACACACACACACACGCAGGTACACACACACGCACGCGCACACACACACACACGCACGCGCACACACACGCACACACGTACACACAGGTATACAGGTACACGTACACACACACACACACACACAGGTACACAGCTACACACACACACACACACACATGTACACACATGCACAAACACACACACACACACACACACACACACACACACACACACACACACACACACACACACACACAGGTACACACACACACACACACACACACACACACACACACACACACACACACACACACACACACACAGGTACACACACACACACACACACACACACACACACACACACAGAGAATACTCTGCAGCTAAACAGGACCAAACCAGTGCTAAACATTCTTTATCAGGCCTTGACTGCAGTGACAGAGAGCGAGGACAGGGGGCGCCGTGTGACCCAGGAGCAGCTGCACAAACTGAGTGAGTCAAGAGGAGTTCTCTACATCTATCTACAATCTATAACTAAATCTACAAACTATGTGTGTGGATATGTTTGTGAAAAGACCAGCTCCAGACTGTATTGCGGCTGAAAGAGCAGAACAGGAGCAGAGTCTGTGGCACAGCGGCTCCATCTAGTGGTTTGACTTTGGCAAAACAGGACAGTTTCATGATAATGTTATTAGACTTTAGACTGGAAACATGCTCTTGAGTACCTTAAAGCAGAATTAAGTAACATTTTTACCCTATTAAACGTCCTTGTAAGTCCATGTGGTGGTTGTAAATGTATTTTGGGGGAGTTTGAAGCCCCCGTTGTCGCCCCCTGCTGTCTCTGAGCGGAAAACCAGCGGTAACATTTCCTGACGCCGACCTGAAGTCAACTCTCCTGAGAAACTCTGGCTCTCTTTTTATATTTGGCGACACAAAATGTTTTTTAATGTGATTGTACTTCCTTACTTCAATAAAAAGGAAGGAAAAGAGAAAAAAAGAAGCTTGTGCGTCTTTTTACTGGCAGTGTATTTTCACAAGAGACCTGCAGGGGGAGCTGTGTTGCTGAAGTTACTTAGTTCTGCTTTAAGTTTGACATCTCATGTTTTAGAACAAAAAAAAACATTTTTATAAAAACCAAAAGAACCTCAGTATCTGGTTCTGTTTGTCCTACACTGAGTTTAGGCGCCATCTACTGTCGTAAGCATGTGTTAATGAGAAAAGCGAGGGAGCTCGCTAGTTAAATGGCAGAAATGATCAGAACAAGTCTGGCCATGATTTAAGGACTTAAAACAGCCCAAGATTCTGGGCTAAGAGGTTTCAAATCAGATAAACGTCCTCGATCGAGGGAGTTCAGCGGGACGGTGTTGACAGTCAGACTGCGTTTGAAATGATACGATTATGTTTCCTGTTTGTCTGAAGACGAGGAGCTGAGGGAGAGAGAGAAACGGCTGCTGCAGAGAGAGGCGGAGCTTATGCACAAGGAGGAGGAGCTTCACCTGAAAGAGGCAGGGCTTACACTGGAAGAGAAGGACCTCTTGCCAAAAGAGGAGGAGCTTCCGAGTGGACTAGACGTGAGTGCTGCGTCAGCCGCTGCTGCTGCATCTCTGAGGCAAACCCTGAACACTTGTGTTTCCAGGATTCAGGGGAAGAATCCAGTGAAGAGTTCTACCTGTCCACAGCCGGGCCCAGAGCAGCCTCCAGCCCAGAGGTACAGCCTGTGACTGTGGCAGAGGCCTTATCCTGACTCCCTTCAGCCAGGAGGTTGTGGGTTAGAGTCCTGGAGTTCAGCAGCTGGTTATAAGTAAACTATGTGGAAGACAAGTTGTTTCATCAGATTTAGAATTTCAATTGGTGTCTAAAATCTCACTCAGAATTTTTTACCCTAAAACAACATGTTTTTAAATTTTGAATTTCAGAACAAAAGCATGTAAAATGTACAGAGACTTTATTCTATATTATGTCGTACTCTTTAAACTGAAATCTGAGAGATTGAAAATGTACACTCCAAAAGGTGCTCTGCTAGAAACAAGAAAAAAGAGCTCTTTTCCTGTTTTAGGGTAAATGGCTTGGTTTAAGCAACATGTTCAAAAAAATTCAAGGAATAAATCAGTATAAATAAGTTACTAAATTTAAGAAAATGTTCCTTATTTTACACTAAGCAAAATGTGCTTCACAGCTGTCAATTGTTACATTTCAGGGCCATTTTGTTCGATTTAAGCAAAATTAGGAAAAATACTCTTTGTCTAAATTTAAATAAGATTCAAAATAACCTTTGTATCTTGTTACAAGAAAAAAATATGACTTATTTTAGAAAGTATATTTTACTAAGAAATTTTTTCTTGACTTTTTTTTTCATTTCAGAGAAAACAAACAGGGATTTATTTCTTTATTTCTAAGACTTTTTTACTTTTTTGTTTTCCACTTTTAGCAGCGTGTGCATTGTTTAATTCAAAGGTGAATTCATCAGTTTGATTTTTTAATCTGAGAAAAACACACATACACATTCAAAATTCAGCTACTCAAATATAAATAAAAAATATTCAAACATGTTTTTTCATTCAAATTCAAAACCTGATGATACAAAGGAGTCTTCTGTTTGGTTCAGTGCAGGGTCTGGTCTGAACATTATATTTTTTCAGTTGAACAGAATGTTGATTCTTCATACGAGGTGTGTTTGAGAGCGCCTGAGAAGGCCGAGCTGATGTTTTAGCACGTTCATTGTTTGAGTTAACGTCCCAACTTTGAGGAGACAAAAACAAATGAAAACAACTAGAAAAGTGAAGGAACTGACCTGTTCAGTTGATCTGAGACTTAGAGCTGCTGCACTGGGCTCCACATGTTACTGGGGTTCAACCTACTGCGCCTCCGGTTCATTAAATGTTTGTTGTTGTTGTTCCAGGAGGAGAGGTGGAGGGTGGAGGTGGAAACTGACAAACTCCAGCTCAAACAAGACTCTCTGAGAGTAAGAGATGATTTCTGTTCTTGTCCATAGGAGGGTTTCAGTGTCAGTGGAGCTTCACTTTTACAGAGGTTCCTTTTTACGTTGACTTCTTCACATCTGAGTCATTTGCTCTTTAAAGCTGGGGCACAGCTAAACCAGAAGTGGGTGTTTAAATGTGTCTCCTCGTCTCAAACCCTTTGGCACATGAAAAAAATCCACAAGCGTTCATTTTCAAGCAGCTGTGACAGCCAATCAGAGCGCAGCTTTCAGCTCTTATTTTCAGGCTGACCAGACATCAAATATTTAAATATCTGATGCAAACAGTGTGCAGTGGTCTCATGTTTGTTCCCAAGGGCTGCTTTGACATTATACTTATTTGGGGGGAAAAAACATACTTATACAAAGAAAAGTCAGGTACACCAGCTTTATGCAACTTTAAACTTGACAAACAGATCAGTTCAGTGGCCAAAACTAGCCTTTTCCAACTTAGGTCAAAGGTCACATTTATTTGTATGGCACATTTACAACAACCAAAGCGCTTCACAGGTAAAGTAGAAACAAGGATAAAATAATAGAAGCAATAATAAAAAACAAGAACATGTGTTACATAGTGCTGAGCTTCTATGAAAAGCCAGTGCAAAAGGGCGAGTCCTGTTTGCCCCCGAACCAAGTGGACAAGGTCGTCCACACACGGATCACTGGCCTGGACCACTGTGACTCACTTTGGCCTGGACCAGTCTTCAGTGCAGACCACAGCTGGTCCAAAGCTCTCAACGGGACAAGACGCAGGGCCCACATCACCCCGGGCTGCCCTGGATCCACCGTTGTTTTCAGGATGCACTTTAAGGTTTTTCTGTTTGGTTATAAGTCTCTAAACAATCTGTCCCCTTCTTATTTACCTGAAAGGCTTGTTTTCACACTCGGGGCAGAGCACTGAGGTCGGCTGACCACCTGCTCTGGGACCGTCCCAGGTCTGGATTCAAATCTTAGAGGTTTTTTTTGTGTTGCTGCTCCTAAACTGTAGCTCTCTCCCCTGAACATAAGAGCCGCTGCTTCTGTTCAGTTTCAAATCGTTGTTAAAAACCAGCGGTGGATGAAGTCGGCGGTGAAGAAGTAAAATTACAGATATAGCAACAAAAAAATAGTCAAGGAAAAGCACAAGTATCACATTTTTTAAATCTACTCAAGTAATTATTAAGTATTAAAGTACTCCTTTAAACATTTAGTAAAAAAGTAATTATTTTTGGTTTGGAGAACTATTAAAGCATCAAATTGTATCTGTATTGATTTATTTTGTTGAGTTTTGGTCACTGAAGGCAACTTCCAAGGCTATTTTTCTCTAGAGGCGTTTTGTTTATTGAAGTAGCAAATAAAAGATAAAAGCTAAAAATAAACCTCTTTTCAGCAGGTCAGCAGTAATCAAACCTCTTCTTTCAGCTCATACGATGTTTTAGAGTCTGTGCATAGACAAGTTAACGATTACTCGATTGTTTAATTAGTTGACAACCGTTTCTATAATTGATTAGTTGTGATTAATCAATTAACTTGTTGTAACCCTAAATTGAATACATATAAAACATAACTAATCAGATTATAATGAACATTAGCTGCAACAAATGATTATTTTAATAGTCGACTAGTAGTGATTATTTCTCTTGTACCTTGAGATTTTTCAGTGACATTCTTATCCAAAACTATCCGACTGAAGGCGTTTAAATAGAGAATATTTATGAATAAAGTGTATTATTGATGAAAAAATCAGAAATTGTCTATTCTTTTTTATTTTATGATATTTTGACTGTAGAATGCTGTCTTTGTTATAAAAGATCTTTCTGTGTTTTAGGGTCTGTATGGTCCAGATTATGATACCAATATCAAAATAAGATGACTTTTTATTGCTGAATAGTCATGATTAGTCGGTTGATGGTCCTTACCTGGATAATAACAGGGAAGGAAACATAATGGGTGGTGAATATATCGATATGTTTTATTTCCTCGTTATTAATGATCATATCGGGTGCTTCTGCTACAGACTTATCCACGACATGACAGTTGGTGTGACAGCAGAGGATGCAGTCATTGAATTCACTACATTTTATTTCTTTCTTCTTTTTTTTTTGTGCAGGCCCGACTTCGCTGCTCCCTTCGCAGTCAGGACCAGAGCCTCCAGGAGCGGGATCTGCAGACGGAGCAGAGCCTGAGGGGACTGAGGCACAGAGTGGACCGACTGGACGGTCTCCTGCGCAGGGCCAACGTTCACACCTGACACACGGAGCTGCGTCCTGTCACCAGCAAACAGCACAACAGGAGCCTGATCAAGAGCTCAGAGCGTTCAGAGCCACTGCTGTATCTGAAGACCAAGCACAGAGGAGGTTACAGTGACTCTTACTGTCTCTTTCATTTTCCTCACATCTTTTCCTGCAGTATTTTCCCTGTCAAACCTGCACAGTGTCAACAAAGAAAGGAATCAGATGGAACTGGCTTTGTTTCCCTGCAGACAAACAATCGGATCATTATCTGATTTCTGGAGTGATCAGATTATTCAAATGTCATGTAATAGTTCCGTCTGATGTGCCGTTTGATTTCTTTCTGATCGTTCACACGTGTGCAGGTTTTGACATGGAAAATGATGCATACAAAGAGCAAACCAATGTGACAAAGACAAAGATGAAATCATTTTTTGTAAACACTGTACTTTGTCTTCCAAACACAACAGTTTAAATCCACGGATTCACTCACGTGGCACCAGCTGTTGGTCACATTTAGTTTGTTTGTGTAAAACACCCTCTTATCATTCTAGTTATCGGATTTTGACCATGGAAATGTACCCTGTTCACATGCACACCAAAATCAGATTATCATCAGATTTCTGGACCTTAAAGATTATTTCAATGATATAAATCACGATCTGATATGAATAATCAGGACCATGATCACAAATGATGCTGTTTAGATCTCGTTTTAAGAACATCATCCAAAAAACACTAACCCTTACCATCAATACACATACTAGTGTGCAGCTGCCCTGGGGCGATCTGGTGAGACGTGGCTGCCTCTCTGACGCTGCAAAGGGCTCTGTGAAGTGTCTGGCTCATGAACAGTTATTGAACCACAATAACCAATGCAGAAAGTATGACGTCCTTATGGGGAAGAGAGTTTACTTTACCCAAAGTGCTACCAGTGTTATTCATAAAAATGCATGTATTTGTACATGATCTGTTCCTGCTCAGCACGTTTCACCAAGTTTTATTACAACAGCAAACTAAGTGTGGCATTACTGACTCGAGTATCTTTATGAAAAACATCTAGCAAAACGTGCAACACTTTCTCCGTCGGCACAAATGAATGTGAACTGATTTAGTCACTACAGCGTCTGCAGTGTTCTCACTCAGGAGTGACTGCACAGAGCTGCACTTCACTGTCATGATGGAAGCTCAGTGTGACTGGGGGACATTAAAGGCTGTTGTGAAGAGATTAAAGGCCACATGAAGAGTTCATTTTGAAAAACAAACTTCTCCGTTTAGAAAAGTTGTTACTTTTTTTAAACTATGTTCTACACATTATTAACAGTGTTGTTGAGGGGATTTGCTCAAGAAGAGATGGAACAGTATTTGAACTGCACTAAAATAGATTTGTTTTTTAAACCACTGCCAGACAAAATATAAATTGTAAGCTTTTGACAATTATTTCAAATGACACGTCTTTGTTTTTACAAATGAACAACAACATCTAATCTTTTTATGAAGGTTAAAAAGTGCTTAACCTTGTAGTTTAATCCTCCACAAACATGTTCTGAAATGCATCGTGTTACATTAGCACTTCATATTTCAGTCGTATTGTACAGTCGACAGACTCTCGACTGGAAGAAGTCAAACTATCATGAGACAATCTGTGTAATATGGAAAAAAATGCACTTTTGTGAAGAGATTTATATATATTTACTACTTTTTAAAATAAACCACTTTTCATGCCTTGATTTTTATGTGTGATTTTTTTTTTTTCTTGTGAAAAATGTCCACACAATAAAACAGCTCCCACATGTATTTCTGTCATTTGCACAGACAGATGTCTTTTCTTGTCCTTCTCCACTGGTTGCTGTTGACAGGAGGCGGAGTCTGCCTCTGCTGCTGTGAGCTTTACGGTCTGATCCAGTCCAGCTTCAGTCCAGTGCTTTGTCACTTTTGCCCCTCTTCAGTCTTACTTCACGTGGCTGTTTGTGTCGTCGCAGAGTGTAAAACCTGAAGGACGTCTGGGCTGCAATGACCACTGTCCACCTGCAGGAGGAGACACTGAGACAGACGCTGCATTAGAACAGGCCAAGCACAGCTCCATTTAAAGTACAGTCTTATTGGTTACAAAGAGTTTGGTGGTTTGGGGCTTTGTAGAAGTCAGGTGTTCTCTACAGCAAGTAAAGCAAGAATCTAGAAATCAGGACAAATTGCTATCAAATACAATAATTATATTCACAAACTAAAAACTTTACTTTTATGAGACCTGAGGCAGTTTCCTGTATTTAATTCGAAAAATCCAAAAGAGAAATCCCCAAATGTCAAACCTGATGACTGACATTGGTGGGAGGTCCTTTCTGCTGCTAAATGTCTGGCCCCATCTCTACATTACAAGAGTATAGCGTCTGGGAGGGCATCTGACACACAGCACAGCATCAGGGCTCTCTTACCTGTAGTGTCCCATTGGAGCAGGCGTCCAGCAGTCGGATACTCGCGGCCGATTGGTCAAAAATCTCTTGCTTCACAGAGTCTTTGAGATTCAAGTCAGAGGAAACATCGACGAGCAACCGCAGCACTGCCCTGAGGAACCGCAGCGCCCTCTTCTGGTCCACCCTGCAGACCAGACCACGTCAAAACAGGACTGGCCCGGGACTAAACCAGGACTTCAAGAGCATGTGACAGTCAGACGACACATGGTAAACGAGACTGTATTTAAGATTTTACTCGGTTTTTCCCTGTTTCCCCAGTTTGACAGTTTTGCTGACGGTTCTAGTTGTCCCTCTTGGTTGGACATGAGCAGCAGGTGAGACACGTGCTGCGTTCATGTGGTCCTCGGGAGCTCAGGTAAAATGTTTTTCTGAGTTGACAAATGCACATGAATGCTGGCCCAAAAACAACTCTGAACTCAAAAGCTGGTGCCTGACTTCATCACTCTATCTTTAACAAAAGTTGCTCCATTTTATACAGTCATTCGTTTACTGTCAGATGTTCATATCATAAGAGCAACAGAATTGTGCAAGAAAGACATTTGCTTTTGTTTAATTAATCACTAAAAAAAAGGATCTTTTCCCAAAACAAAAAACTCTCATGTGAAAGTTAACAACAACCAGTCTGACTGTTAGCGCTGTTAAAGAGCCCACTCAGTGATTTATACTTAGTGACATCAAAAAGTCTGAAGCACGACTCCTCTGAGGACCACACGAACGCAGGATTAATACGACGTCATTCCACAACAGTTACCTCACAACCATATTATAAAAAAGGGCTCCATTTCATCATCATTTTAAAAAGTTTGTTTTTTGTCAGTGGAGACCCTATACTTTTGACAAATAATAAAACATACACCCTCGACTTGAAAAAATGCCCTGGAACGCCTCTCAAACTGGTAAATCCTACTTGAACTGGGAGTTAGTCGAGAGGCTCCCACTTCACACACGAGAGCAAACTGTGACGGGCTACAGCCATAATAATCACCACATAAATGATGTAAACGTTAGTTATTGGATAAATCTGAAGATGAAACATACCTGGCGTAGCCTTCAGTTGCATTCACACTGTTTTGAAGATGCATTAGATTTTCTTTTCAACAACTGTTTTGCTGGTACAAAAAGGGGTCAGATGAGTGTAAATTGTCCCTGCATTTTTACAGAATGTCTCATATTGATGACATCACAGGGGGATTCTGTTTTAGAACTCAGCTCTAACTCCTCTAATTTAGAACTTTCATTATTGATTTTTTGTTTACAATCTGCAACTTGACTGATGTAAAAGTATAATAAATATAACCACATGTTCTGTCCGATCAAACAAAGCCAAGACAAACGTGAGCCGCTGTCATGTGCACTTTAGGAAACACGAGGTCTCACCGGGGCCAGGCGGTCTTCAGAGTCCTGTTCAGGGTGTGCAGGCTCTGGATCCTGCTGGTCTCATCCGGAGGGTCACTGAGCTCCAAGTATCCGAGTATCACCCTCTCCAGGTGCTTCATGTGTCTGCAGACCGCTATGCCGCACCTGGACAGCAGGGGGCAGAGAACATTAAAACCACAGACACATAACCTGACATTACAGACACTTCACATCTGAGACTTTACAACAACAACAAAACAAAGAGCACGAGATGGTCTGTGGGTGCATGACCGGTCTGTTCAGAGCTGTGTGCTCTGGAAGGGCGTTTCATTAGTTTGTGCCTTTGATAGACGCCACTGTTTGGCTGAATTTAGTCCTGTGCCTGTGAACCTGCAGTCTCCTGTGGTGAATGCTCTGCTTATTCCAGTGTTAGTTGAGTGACTGCCTATGCATAGGCAGTCACTATTTGTTCTTGTATTTTCCGGTTTTTCGGCACGTTTCACAGGCCACAGTTTTTCGATTCTTTTAATTTTTTTTGCATTTTTCAATAGTTCCTAGTCTTCTAATGTCTGCTATTACTTTTGGTACATGTACCTTTTGTAGTTTTTTCATAATTTGCCGAGCAATTTTTCCCTATCTTTTACAGTGGGAGCCTTTCTGTTGGTCCTCAGGAAAGTTTGCTGTTTAAACTGTTTTAGGCAGGTGCACGGTGGCAGAGCGGCTAGAGCTTCTGCCTCCCAATCAGGAGGCCGTGGGTTCGAATCCCGGATCAGACCAACATCACACGAATTCAATTGCGCAGTCACTAGCAATAGCTTCAGCTATTGCAACAGCATCTAGTTAGATTTTATTTTTTTTTTACAAATAAATCCATTAAAGGAAAAATATTGTGCATTATTTGAATTGTTATTGGCCTTTGAGGTGAGACACTACAGGTGAATAGGAAATCTTACATTTAAAGATATCAATTGTAAACTTCTCCTGTAGTTTACTCACATAAATGTAAGAAACATTTCATCATGTCATGTTTTCATGTACAAATTAGGCATTTTATGTGTAAAAATGGACAAAAATACACATATTTAGGACATATAAACCAGAAAAATGGACAGAACCAGGTTTAAATGTCTTGGTTAATTTTGTACAAATATTAGTTACAAAATTTACAGAGGGGATCTAGTTTTTATTTAAACTAGATTGGACTGAAAATTATCCTAAAAATTCAAAATTTGCCTCATTTTTTTAAACTTAAAACTTCAATAAATCTGTTTTAGAATTAGAAAAATCCTTCTGTACGTTTTGTCAGTTTGGTGTAGGAAAAATGCATTTTAAGAAAACGGCCTTTGAAGTTCCAATGTCCCATATTTCTATGGATGAAGAGGATTCGATGGAAGAATAAAACATCTTTCGGAGCAGACTGGACACGTCTGTTGTTTCCACATGAAAGTCGATATGTTGAGAGAACAAACTGACAAAAAAACAAACAAAAAATAATAAATAGTTTTGCCTGTAGTGTCTCGCCTTGAGTATCTTTACCTTGGCATCTCATGTTTTAGAACTAAAAAAATACTGTCAAAAAAACAAAAACAAAGGACGGCTATAATACTTATCTCTCTGGCTTTACCACAGGAAATGAGTTCATGGTTCCATCTGCTGGCAGCAGAGGGAATTACATATTGGCTTGCTTGGCCTTGTTAATGAAGCTTTACAGTTGTAATGATCATGATTAGACGACAGAAATGCTCCGAGTGAGTTTGGAGATGATTTATGGACACAGAACATTCTGGAGCCGCGTCACACGTCGAGGAAACGTCACACGTCGAGGAAACGTCACACGTCGAGGAAACGTCACACGTCGAGGAAACGTCACACGCCGAGGAAACGTCACACGTCGAGGAAACGTCACACGTCGAGGAAACGTCACACGTCGAGGAAACGTCACACGCCGAGCGCCACACGCCGAGGAAACGTCACACGCCGAGGAAACGCCACACGCCGAGAAACGCCACACGCCGAGGAAACGCCACACGCCGAGGAAGCGTACACGCCGAGGAAACGTCACGCCGAGGAAACGTCACACGCCGAGGAAACGCCACACGCCGAGGAAACGCCACACGCCGAGGAAACGTCACACGCCGAGGAAACGCCACACGCCGAGGAAACGCCACACGCCGAGGAAACGCGTACACGACGATGAAACGTCACACGCCGAGGAAACGTCACACGCCGAGGAAACGTCACACGCCGAGGAAACGTCACACGCCGAGGAAACGTCACACGCCGAGGAAACGTCACACGCCGAGGAAACGTCACACGCCGAGGAAACGTCACACGCCGAGGAAACGTCACACGCCGAGGAAACGTCACACGCCGAGGAAACGTCACACGCCGAGGAAACGTCACACGCCGAGGAAACGTCACACGCCGAGGAAACGTCACACGCCGAGGAAACGTCACACGCCGAGGAAACGTCACACGCCGAGGAAACGTCACACGCCGAGGAAACGTCACACGTCGAGGAAACGTCACACGCCGAGGAAACGTCACACGCCGAGGAAACGTCACACGCCGAGGAAACGTCACACGCCGAGGAAACGTCACAGTCAAGTGTTTTTGACGGTCGGAGGGAGAGGATTTTCTAACCAGGATTCATCAAACTAACATGAATGGAGCTAAATGCAACTCCAGGTATGTTTTTGATGACGGTACATTGTTAGAACAGGGTTAAAAGCTCATAAAGGTCAATTTGGCATAATATGTGTCCTTTAAGGGAGGAGGGGCAAACCCAATTAGTTTTGTTTAGTTTAGTTTAGTCTTTATTTGAAGGGACAATGTACAGAGACATTAAGCTCATAAAAAACAGAGATGTTCCGCACCAGATTATAGCTAAATAGCTAGTTTCCATCTGCAGTCCCTGATTTACAAGAATAAATAGTACAGTGCAAACAACAAAAGATTAGTAAGATCAATCACAAATTCCACTCTGACTCTGACTGAATTAGAACTGATGACAAGGTTTTGAGTCACTTATCCGGGAATCTTCAGCTGTTTGAAGCCCTTAAATCATCGCCAGGCTCACTCTTGAGAATTTCTGCCTCTAAACACGATGCAGCTGCTTGGTTAACCTCACATTTCTTCCCAAGTCAACATTTTTAGCTTGTGTAAGCACCATGCAGCTAGAAGATTGCATTGTGGGAAACAGCAGAGATACAGACAACGTTTTTTTAGTTCTAAAAACATGAGATGCCAAATTTAAATGAATAAAGAGCATGTTTAAAGGCTAATAACAATACAAAAACGGCATCATATTTTTCCTTTAAACTGGAAATAGTGTAAAAAAACAAACAAACATATCCATGCGAATGTGAGATGAGCTTAAAGGTCCCATATTCTGCTATTTTGCCCTTTACACAGTCTATCCTAAGGGCTTTGTTGATAAATGTTTGCGTTGTGCAATATCCATAACATGGGGTGCACGGTGGCAGAGCGGCTAGAGATTATGCCTCTCAATAAGGAGATCGTGGGTTCGAATCCCAGACCATCGTGGTTTCGAATTCCGAACCACCCTAACATCACACGATCTCTCTGGGTGGAGTCTGCATGTCCTCCCCGTGTTACCGTGGGTTCTCTCCGGGTTCTCCGGCTTCCTCCCACCGTCCAAAGACATGACTGTGTAGGTTAATTGACAACTCTAAATTGCCCCTAGTGTATGAATGTGAGAGTGAATGGTTGTCTGTCCTTGTCTGTCTCTCTGTGTCAGCCCTACGACGAGTTGGCCACTGTCCAGGGTGTACCCCGCCTAAGGCCCAAAGTCACTGGGATAGGCTCCAGTCACCCGCGACCCCTAACGGGAATAAGCGGTAGAAAATGAATGAATGAATGAATGAATATCCATAACATAACAGTTTCCAAAAAACACCCATCTCTTGGCCTGGCCCCCCTCCTTGCAAAAGCAAACGGCTCACTCTGAGATCTGACCCCCCCGAACAGAGTGCAGTCTGCCTCCCCCGCCCAACCCACGTGCCTCCCCCTCCCAACCCGTGCCGAAGCCTAGAGCGGAGATGGTGCATGCGCCGTGTGCTCCGGTAAACAGCGATACACAAACACGGGAATAAAACCTTTTATCCTCCTGACGGTGCGTCGTGCTGAGTCCTACGTCCTGGATCTGACCTGGAGTTTGACGTGCTCCAGTACCTCGACGACGGACGTTGCCGTTTGGTAAATAACAAGCTAACTCTTCTATCTCTCGTATCCATCGTGTAATTACTGTGTAGCATTAGCATTAGCTGTTTTTATTCTGCGGCTGCGCGCTTCCCGGAGGCGTGGCTTAAACACCGCGTCATCCTTGTGAAGCCGCGTCATCCTGGTGAGGAGCCCCCGTCTGCTGCTCACCCGAGGGGGGACGGAAAAGACAGTTCTCTAGTGAAATCATGCGGGAATCAATCAAAAAACCACTTTGGGCACAACATACGAGGCCCAAATAGCACTGTAGGAAGGTTAAAACCTCTGAAAAGTCCATTTTGCATGTTATGGGACCTTTAAGGCATTTTAAAAAATGCCTTTCGAGGAGCTAAACACATCACACAAATTACCTGAGAGTTTAAACCGAATCAATTTCCAGTATCTTTCTCTGTATTCTGAACAAGTCGCTGCTTCAAACTAAAGATTTCATTCAATATAATATTAAAACTGATACACTGCTCTCTACAAGATGCACTGCCTCCTCCTGGTGAGTGGTGGAACTGCGCCTCAGAACTCATGGAAACAACCAATGACATCAGGAGAACTGGCGCAAACTTTTTCCTGAGGCGCACCAAGTCCTCCAGACCAAAAAGTGAACACGTGCTTAAACTTTAAACACAAGTTTGTTTTTTGATACGTTTTTAAGTTAAGTTAAGTTTTTAATAAGAAACGAGCACCTGTCCACGAGCGGAGGAAGTGCAGAGGCATAAACCCGCCGCAGAGCCAGCTTATGCTCCGCCTCCATCTGCGTCAGGACCAATCGCAGCACGGCGTCGTGACGACTGGCGGCTCTCCTGGAGGGGGAGGGGCCTGGCGACGAGGGGGGCTTCTCCAGAACCAGCAGCAGGTCCATCAGACACGACAGGACGCACTGGAGCACGAGAAATCAGAAGGACTTTGGCATGTCATTCAATAATGGCTGACTACTAACTCATAACCTTTACATAGTTATTATCTCAAAACATGTATAACATACATATAGTGGGCCACTAACTGATACTAAAACTAGTATCAAAACTAGATACTAATTTTCATAAGCATCAGCATTGATAAAGAACCAGAAAAAGTACAAAATCTGGACTGTTCCTGTCTTGAACTATATCAGAACTATTATAAGACAACCTAGAACTACTAGAGAAATTTACATTTCACTGTCTAAGAAATAAGTTGTGATATTGAAATTGTGTTGCGTATCAAGCCTTTTCAGAAGTGTCAGTGTAAGTATCACGACCACACTATATTAAGACGATAGCAGTGAGCTCTGACCTGAGTGACCTGGGGCTGGCTGTTGTACAGGAGTCTGAACACAGCCTGGTACAGGACCTCTGCTCTGTTCAACTGTCGCAGCTCAGCAGCCGCCTGGAACAGCAGCAATATTTACATTAAAACACACACATTATCATCATTAAAGCACACATTTGCATTATACCCTGTTAAACATGCCCTGGAGGGCCTTTGCTTTGGAAATAAATGTTTTACAGCCCGTGTTTAGACAACACACGTTACTGAAGATCAGTTGGCTCCTCCTGGATGAGTTTGGTGTTAGCACGCCATCTATTGGCAGTAGTGGGACTGAATCATTAAAAATAAAAATATCAATTTAAGCAACATGACCAGCATGCAGCTGTGATTAATGCAAATTAATGGCAGAAATATTAAGAATGAGTCTGGTAATGATTTATGGACTTAAAAAACAGCAGGATTTCTACCTATGATGTTATAATCCGAGGTGATGACCTCATAAACACAATTAATGAAACAAGCGAGAATAAATAAAAACATGACTACAAGTGTTTATGATGAGAACAACGTTATAACTAGAGATTGATTTGCCAAAACACAGCCTTAACGTCCATAAAGTTATATTTGAACACTTAAATGTTTTTTGTTTATTTTAAGACTTAAATGTGAAGAGGGCACCGCACGACACAACTACACTTATCCCATTTGTAGAAAAAGAGTTTATAGCAAAATTAAATAATATAATTTGAGGAAAATAGAAATACAAAATCAGCCCTACAGGATTTTTTTAAAATCGGCATCGGCCATGAAAAACCCTTTATCAGTCGATGTCTAGTTATAACATGATTTTAAAAATGGTCCTTTAAAGGAGCCTGGGTGACCGTGTGTAGGACGATGTGATGCAGGCAGCGGATTCCCAGAATGCAGTTCTCTGGTCTGTAGTGGTCCGTGAGCAGCAGCGATGGCGGCAGGAGGCGGGGCAGGTGCTTAGAGACGTCAGGGCGCGTCACCTGCCAAAACACAAGTCATACCTGAGACATGGGACCAGGACAGAGAGGCTCCCGTAGATTTAAACTGACCTGCAGCAGAGTCCACGAGAAAACCAGCTTCACGGCACCACAGCGGAACATGGACTCTCTGGAAGAAGGACACAGGTCAGGACCCAGTTTAGACCGGCTTTAGTCCTGCTTTAATCCAGCGTTAGTCCAGCATTAGTCCATCTTTAGTCCAGCGTTAGACCGGCTTTAGTCCTGCTTTAGTCCAGCATTAGTCCATCTTTTGTCCATCTTTAGTCCAGCGTTAGTCCATCTTTAGTCCATCTTTAGTCTCCAGTGTTAGTCCATCTTTAGTCCATCTTTAATCCAGCAATAGTCCATCTTTAGTCCAGCGTTAGTCCATCTTTAGTCCATCTTTAGTCTCCAGTGTTAGTCCATCTTTAGTCCATCTTTAATCCAGCAATAGTCCATCTTTAGTCCAGCATTAGTCCATCTTTAGTCCATCTTTAGTCCAGCGTTAGTCCATCTTTAGTCCAGCATTAGTCCATCTTTAGTCCATCTTTAGTCCAGCGTTAGTCCATCGTTAGTCCAGCAATAGTCCATCTTTAGTCCATCTTTAGTCCATCTTTAGTCCAGCATTAGTCCATCTTTAGTCCATCTTTAGTCCATCTTTTGTCCATCTTTAGTCCAGCATTAGTCCATCTTTAGTCCAGCATTAGTCCAGCGTTAGTCCAGCGTTAGTCCATCTTTTGTCCATCTTTAGTCCAGCGTTAGTCCATCTTTAGTCCATCCTTAGTCTCCAGTGTTAGTCCATCTTTAGTCCATCTTTAATCCAGCATTAGTCCATCTTTAGTCCAGCATTAGTCCATCTTTAGTCCAGCATTAGTCCATCTTTAGTCCAGCATTAGTCCATCATTAGTCCATCTTTAGTCCATCTTTAGTCCAGCGTTAGTCCATCTTTAGTCCAGCGTTAGTCCATCTTTAGTCCATCTTTAGTCTCCAGTGTTAGTCCATCTTTAGTCCATCTTTAATCCAGCAATAGTCCATCTTTAGTCCAGCGTTAGTCCATCTTTAGTCCATCTTTAGTCTCCAGTGTTAGTACATCTTTAGTCCATCTTTAATCCAGCAATAGTCCATCTTTAGTCCAGCATTAGTCCATCTTTAGTCCATCTTTAGTCCAGCGTTAGTCCATCTTTAGTCCAGCATTAGTCCATCTTTAGTCCATCTTTAGTCCAGCGTTAGTCCATCGTTAGTCCAGCAATAGTCCATCTTTAGTCCATCTTTAGTCCATCTTTAGTCCATCTTTAGTCCAGCATTAGTCCATCTTTAGTCCATCTTTAGTCCATCTTTTGTCCATCTTTAGTCCAGCATTAGTCCATCTTTAGTCCAGCATTAGTCCAGCGTTAGTCCAGCGTTAGTCCATCTTTTGTCCATCTTTAGTCCAGCGTTAGTCCATCTTTAGTCCATCCTTAGTCTCCAGTGTTAGTCCATCTTTAGTCCATCTTTAATCCAGCATTAGTCCATCTTTAGTCCAGCATTAGTCCATCTTTAGTCCAGCATTAGTCCATCTTTAGTCCAGCATTAGTCCATCATTAGTCCATCTTTAGTCCAGTGTTAGTCCATCTTTAGTCCATCTTTAGTCCAGCATTAGTCCATCTTTAGTCCATCTTTAGTCCATCTTTAGTCCAGCGTTAGTCCATCTTTAGTCCAGCATTAGTCCATCTTTAGTCCAGCGTTAGTCCATCTTTAGTCCATCTTTAGTCCAGCGTTAGTCCATCTTTAGTCCAGCATTAGTCCAGCGTTAGTCCATCTTTAGTCCAGCGTTAGTCCATCTTTAGTCCATCTTTAGTCCAGCATTAGTCCAGCGTTAGTCCATCTTTAGTCCAGCGTTAGTCCATCTTTAGTCCATCTTTAGTCCAGCATTAGTCCATCTTTAGTCCAGCGTTAGTCCATCTTTAGTCCAGCGTTAGTCCATCTTTAGTCCATCTTTAGTCCAGCATTAGTCCAGCGTTAGTCCATCTTTAGTCCAATGTTACTCCATCTTTAGTCCATCTTTAGTCCAGCATTAGTCCACCTTTAGTCCTAGTAAAGTCTTACTTGCTGAGCTGAGGTTGAAGCAGGTCCAAGATTCCTCCCATGATTCCCCTCGTTCCACCGCTTTGCCCATCCTCTCTGCGCTTCCTGTCCCCTACGAGCAGATGGGTGGAGTCGGTCCATGGCCCCGCCTCCAGCAGGGCTCGCATCACTTCCTGTGCATCAGATCTGGACGAGGGGCTGCTCCAGGGAGCCACCTGTGTGTCAGACAACACGGAAATAAAACTTTTTATGTCATAAAAAATGTGTGCGCTACAATGTGTTTATTTGCACAGCAGTGATCAAATCATGCAGTGTCTAGAATATCGGAAAATTCAACGCTCAACGTAAAAGTGTGGGTACATGAAGGATTTCCGTTTTTTATTACCAATTAAAGCTGCAAAATTTTGGCGCTAATGCGAAATTACTAGACGATCCTGAAGGTCTGGCTTGACATCTTTTGAAGCAAAGACAATTTGGGTATAGTTGTTGACGCAGTGAGTGAGTGACGGCTGGCACATCCACATGGAGGACTTCTCTACCACCTTCACAAGTATTCACCAAACAAAACTAAATGTGAGCTTTATCAAACTTTTGAATGTAACTAAGTGTTCTGTGCCACCAGGAACAAATGTGACTCCGGTGTTGTGGACTGTTCTAATTAATGCAAAGGACACATTTTTCTGACAGTGTAAACAATCATTCAACAAAATAAAGGTGTTATCAGGTATTATTTGTCCAACCACAACTATTAAGTCATTTCTATGGATTTTGGCCCTTATTTACGGTTATGGTTCCTCGGTAACAGTTGTTACCTCTACCTGTGTCAAATCTGCTGCCCATGTTCAACCAGGAAATAACAATATAAACTTTACCAAATGCTTTAGTAAAAAAAAAAAAAAAAAAGAAAGAAAGAAAATAAAGAAATACTGTATACCCATGTTCACTACGTTTTTGTAAAATGTGTAGTCTAACCTGACATATGCACTTATAAGCACGGGTTGGGATACGTTCACAACACTGTACTGTGGAGGATAACATACTGTCATGTGAGGACTACAGGGAGCAGGAGGAAGAGCAGCTGAGCCTAACTTCTGAGTGGAACATGTCAGCAGGTGACTTCTTGTTGGGACAACAGAGCAGCTGTGGCTGTGCTTTTACACACAGCACAGTCCAGAGCTGGGAATCTAGTAGGCTCGTTTCCATAAGACCAGTACGGCTCAGAGTGGAGGTGATTCCACTGCAGCAAAGTGAACCATGCTGCCCAAAGAGTCCAAAGGGGACCGAGAGAGGTACTAGCTCCCAGAGCGGGCTGGCTCGTTTTAGACCAAGGACCAGTTACGAGCAAGATGATTGGACAAGAGAGAAGAAGAGAGAACGAAGACTCAGGTGAGAACAAAACTAAAAAGCGAATCTAAAGACAAAATAATCATTCCTCACAAACGCTGACTTGCTGTTATGAAAAATCAGAAAAAGCTATTGTTGAAACTACAATTGTTCAGTTGTTTCATGTGCATTTTTTCTACATTTTCCAAAGTTAACTCAAAAATGTCAACACAACGACCAGGACATGTGCACAATATGAGTTTGTGTCTTACCTGGAAGTGCGTAACGGCGAATACACAGATGTCCGGAGCCACGGTAAACAGGATCCTCTTAGAAACTCCACCTATTTCCTTGTCAGCCCCGCCCCTTTCACCTGCAGCCCCACCCTCTGCCCTGCTTTTACCCAGAATCCCTAGCAGGGTGATGAGGGCGCGGCTCACAGCGGTAACTCTGGGTCTGATGGCGTCGTACTCCGCCTCAGCCACTGAACTGACGTCATCCTCTGCGAGTGGCAGGGCGCAGCGGCCAATCAGAGTGCGCGACAACGCCAGGTACCCCAGCTCCACCCCCTGCTCTAACGTCGTGCTCTGATTGGTGGAGGAGAGGCGCCAATCACAACCTGCCGCAGAGAAAAGCTGCTCAACTTTAGCGACGACGGAGAGGAGGGAGCTGTCAGGGCAGGAGCCAATGAGAGCGCTCAGAGAGGAGAGCAGAGCCGTGATTGGCTGAGAGTGAGACGGCGGCTGAGGCAGGGGGAGGGACGACAGCAGCGAGGAGAGGTCCATCTTCAAATATCTGAGGGAGAAAACACACACGTTTTTTGTCCTCCTTTGGGTATTTCTTCTTCATTGATCTGTGAAATATTTAAATTACTGAGAGGAAAGATTTTTACACCTAAACATTTTAAAGAGCATATGACAGGTTCTTGTGTGTGTGTTTTTTTTAAATAATTACATAGTTTGGCAGGATTAAACCTATGGTAATAATTAACCATAGTTTTACATCAGTCAAGTAGCTGAGAACTCTGGCTTATACGCTACTCTGAGTTGTTTCAAATAAATAAATAAAATATGTTTAAAATTCTGCTAAAATATTGACACATTTTACCCAGTTTAGGTTTTTTATTTTACTTCCTGGTTGTAAATGATGACACCTTGTGCACTGGGCCAAAACTCACAGATGTTTTTTTATTTGACAAAGGAAATTACATGTGAACATTTTAATTTTGTTGAATCAATGTTTAAAGGCTCAAAAAAGTAGTTTATTTTGTAGAAATTATGCACAACCTTTGTCTCCCCAGTGTGATGTCATCAATTTGTTTACTTCTTGTCTTTTTCAACAGATTTTTCAACTTCTCTTCACAAACAGATTGATGTAAAACTATAGACTAAAGATGGACTAAAGCTGGACTAACGCTGGACTAAAGATGGACTAAAGATGGACTGATGCTGGACTAAAGATGGACTAACGCTGGACTAAAGATCAACTATAGTTTTTTTTGCAATTTACAATTGCAAGAGCTATTAATACACTTGAGTTAAAATTTGAAAATCATAAGAACCTGTCGTACGCACTTTAATGTTGTTAATATAGTATTAAAACCAATGTTTAGAACTAAAAGCAGCTATCTATTTGCACTACCACATTTGCACTACTGTCTATCCAATAGTCTAAGTATATTTTATTATATTCTATAATTATAAAATTAGATTCTATAATTTTATGCATGCCTTCTTTTATATGTTTGCCACTATTTTATATTTTATTTTATTATATTATATAATTATAAAATTATATTCTATAATTATGCATGCCTTCTTTTATATATTTGCCACTATTTTATATTTTATTTTATTCTACAATTATAACATTATATTCTATAATTATGCATGCCTTCTTTTTATATATTTGCCACTATTTTATATTTTATATTATTCTATAATTATAACATTATATTCTATAATTATGCATGCCTTCTTTTATATATTTGCCACTATTTTATTAATTGTTTTATGTTGCACCTACCACCAAAGCAAGTTCCTATGTTTGTGACTTTTGTTCAGTGGCAATAAACCTTTTCTGATTCTGAAACCTTTTCTGATCCGAGTTTATCTTTGACAATGTATTGCGCTTTTACTTTTTGATTCTGATATCATTTTAAAGGGTTCAGATTATAACTTTATGTGTATGAAAAATACATTTTGGTCCAATAAAGAAATAGTGACAATGTTGAGTCCAATGAAAAATAATTGGAGTAATTCACTCGCGTTGCACACTGCTGTTTGTTGAGAGTCCGACTGTGTCTAACTCATAGACAGTACTGGTCTAACTGCATTAAAACATCTAAACAATGGATTTGAATCTCTCTGTACCTGTACGTGTGTGCTGTACGTGTGCGGTGATGTTGTACCTCCAAATCAGAGTATTCTCCCATGAAACATCTTTTTGTTCAATAAGAATTAATCAATCACCAAATTAAATTGGTTACAAAAAAAAAAATCACGGCCGTGGCTTATTTCATTTTCCTAACATGGAAAAAGTGAAGCGTGAGATCCATGCACCAGCCGCTGTAAACAGTGCGTTCAGCTGCGGTCCGTGTCGGTACAAGCTCCGCACAAAGGTTCCTCCTCGGCAGTTCCTACGTCATAGTTTCCGTTCCACTCTAGTTTGTCTGCGAACCAAACCGCCAAATAAGCTCAGGAATTTAACCCAAATAATTGTATCTGTGAGCACATATTTGATCTGGTCAAACCACACAATCAATGGTGGCTGAAGTGCTCAATTTTGTTAGCAAAAAGTAGAAGTATCATAAATATAAAACTTGACCAAAAAAAAATAAGCCCGATTGAGCAAAACTTTAAAAATATAGAAAATAAATTTGGTATCAGTGCATCAGTATTGAGTCAAACTAATGTGGGGGTCAAAAATTATAAAGTAACCTTATTCCATAAATCCCTCCTTTTTAAAATTACTGATAAGTCATAAAAATTAACAGAAAATGATTGCCCCGATTTTTAACATCATTTAATGAAAAAATGATGACAAAGTTGTTTTGAGGTGCCCCTCAAATATTGCATCTAAAATGTTACAGAAACATATTCAAAATGATTCAATAGCATTTTGAGACAAAGAGCACAAGAGACAGCTGTTATTTTGTCAATAGGACATTTTATTCATACTTCTGTCTTTAGTCAAATACAGTAATAGTTGTGGCCAGCTAAAATTCACGTCTGATTCTAACGCCAAGCACTTTCACTTCGAGATGTTTCTCCAGCAACAGAAAAAGCAATGAGAGATGAGCGAGCAAGTGAGAGGTGAACGGGTGGAAAAAAAACAACAAAAAGGACATGAAAAAGGAGAGTTATGGCACATTTGGTCCACGGTTTTTATTTTAATCGACTTTCAACAAAAATATAGAAACAGAATTCCTCCAGAAGCGTTAGTGACAGCATTGAGACACAGGGGGCGCTCTTCAGGTTTTGGATAATAAAAACCAATTGTATTTTATCTATAAATTGTTTCTCCCTGGTGCGTTCGGTCGTTCTTCTCTTCGTCCAACAGGAAACGGGGAAGGGCGGGGCTCAGAGGTGATTGGAAGGATTTACAGGAAGTAATCGGGAGTGCGTCTGGTCACATGGGGCTCACCGCGACGAGGCGCCGGGTCGAACTGAAGGCTGAGGGAGAGAGACAGTAGAGGATTTAATGCTGGTGTTGAACTGAGATGGGCCATGAAAATGTCTTGTGCCATTTGAATTAAATAAAAATATATTTTTAGATGAATTTGGGAGGAAATCAGTTTGGTGCAGTTTGTGGTAAATGAACATCATCAGCTTGACTTTTTAGGCAACAAATGAGAGAAAATGAGTCATCACTTTGATGAGAAATATTCCATATAACTGTGGTACTCACAAAGAGTATTTGAGGGTGTCGTCCAGTTCCATGATGGCCGCCTGGTTGCCACAGCGATAGCAGTAGTTCGGAGCACTGAAGATGGTCACCACGTTCTTATCATGGCCCCAGTTATAGCCCTGAAAAAAGGCAAAATCAATTAGAACGACATGTGCATAGGCATAGGAGTGACGTTTTTCCCAAAAGATTTACAACAAATACACAAGAAAATAAAAACAAACTGAACAAGACAAAGAGTGAAAATGAGAGCATGAGAGTGGTCTAAAGTAAAATTTAAGGAGAGTACAAGACATTTTTCCATTTTGTAAAGATCCAAAGTTATTTCAGTCCAGTCTTTGACCGTCAGCTCAGTCCCTGTCATCCATCTCCTTGTTATTGCTTGCTTTGCAGCTACCACAAGTACATTCTACAAGTATCCATCAATCATATCCACTGTTGGCGTTTTACATCCCAGATACATTGTTTTAACATCAAATGGAATGTTAATGTTGAAGTGTCAATAATCAGTGTAGTGCAATATTTATGAATTAGGGCAGTATTAGCTCCTGGTTTATTTGGTCAGGACACACCAGGTTGTGCGATATAGATAAAGATTAGCCTATTGCTACGTTTATCTTTATCATTTACAAGGTGCTATACATTCTGAATTTCAATGTGGAACGTAATCAACTGTCACAAAAATAAACAACTGAATATTAATTTATACATGACAGAGCCTAAATCTGACACTTATTACATTTCAAGCTAGACCTTTACTCTGATCCAGTAAATGCACACTGAGTGTGCGTGTTGTGGTTGTTGGTGGTCTAATGTCACAGTGGGAGGGGTTCAGCCATGCTCCCAGGGGCCTGGTGCGTCATTACCTCCATTACGAGCTGGTGGGCCCGGGACACCAGGGTGAGGCCGTTGGCGTGGTTAAACGTCTCAGAGATGTCCTGTCCAAATGTGTAGCCGGCGCCGCGAGGAGAGATGCCCCAGCCGCCGCGGTCGTCAGGGTCGGACCAGAGCAGGTCACACATGGGGCCCTGCAGCAGCACACAGCGGTTATGGCAACCTTTAGTCTCTCCTCACAAATATTAAAACCACTACACAATACTACTGTTAGACACTTTGTATGCCATTGCCCATAACGAGGCATTTGCAAGTAATTAAGCAGGAAATGAATTAAATGTGCCTAAACGACAGACACACTGAATACAGGACAACTCATTTGAACAAAAAAGAAAACTTTAAATCTCATTTATGTGCAGTTTCTCGCATTGATGGTGGGGCTCACCTCGTGTGGGACTTCCTGGAGACGGTCCAGGGCACGTATGTGATCCAGAGTGTCTATGGAGGGAGACAGGCCGCCGTGGAGACAGAATATCTGAAGAGAGACACGTCCAAATGTTAAGAATTGTGAACAACTGTGAAACCATGATGTCACGCTGTGGCAGGAGCAGCTCCATAGTGCATAGCTCCAGGGGACACCCACAGCTGTAGTTCCACTCTGATAAAGCAAACCAAAGGGGTTCATCAACATGTGTGTACGTTAGTGTGCACAGCAGGAGCTGTAACCAACATTGGCTGATATTGTGTCACTTAATAAATAGAATTGTCTTGGTGTACTGACAATCTTGGTCGTGCACGGCTCTAGTCTGCAAGTAAAATGGCAGCATATGCAATGTTTTTTTATGTTCGCGTTTGTGCGAGTGACAAAAATGTAGAGCTGTATTGTTGACTGGGCACACGTGTGGAATTAATTAATTGTGGAGTTAAGTGTCAGACTGTTTTCTGTCCCAACACTCAACAGCGCGTCTACAGCACGACCTGCTGCTCCAAAACCCCAGCACCTGCTGCGCTCAAACAGAGCAGCAGCATGGAGCGTGTCGTCAGCCAAAGGCTCTGTGCCCTCCGTGTTGGAGGAGGGGTCAGTTTGCTCTGATGCAAAGCATGAGTTCTCAGGGTTAATTGGTAATTGGTTACATGACAGAGCGTGGCAATAAAAAGGGCAGTGGAAGACTGACATTGCTAGGTTACATTTGAACGAGCGAGGAAGAGAGCACGAGAGCTCCAAGCCGCTGTGACAGGAGCAGCTCTGACTTGTGACATGTGCTTCAGATGCACTCTAATGGGGCAGTTTCATAATTGCATTGTTAGTGCATCATGATTGTTTAAACTGGCACACTTTCTGCTACATTATTTGTCTCTGGAAATATATGAGTCATGTGCAACTAAAATTAAAGATAGGTTGCACCAGTGCCACTAAAGAAAACAGCCAGTCTAGAGCTCTGCCGTGCAAACAGAAGTGAACCAAAGCCCAGTGCACATGTACCTGTGTGTCGACGAGTGCGGTGAGGGGCAGGTAGTCAAACAGGTCAGTGAAGTACTTCCAGACGTTGGCGTTGCCGTATTTACGCAGACACTCGTCGTAAAAGCCGTAGACCTGTGTGATCTGCCGTGACTCGTGGTTCCCTCGGAGGATGGTGATCCGCTCCTGGAAGCGCACCTGCACACACACAGACACACAGAGACACACAGAGACACACAGAGACACACAGAGACACACAGAGACACACAGAGACACACAGAGACACACACAGAGACACACACAGAGACACACACAGAGACACACACAGAGACACACACACAGAGACACACAGACGCACACACACACACAGACGTCTCATTAAAGAGTAATGCACAGAAATATAGACATAAATGTAGAGCTCTGACCAAAGGTCAAAGGTCTCATTCAATGGTAACCGACTGACTGTGGGGTTCACACAGAGCACCACCTCAGACACTCATTAGAAAAGGATTCACTGGAATGAACTGGTTAATTATGTGACTGTTCATTATTAGACATACTATGTAGTGATAAAGTACAAGGGTGTTATACGGCCTTGTGCCTCCGTCTGAAACGGACGAGCCCGTTCTGCCACCTGAACACCGGTTGTGGAGGTTCAATGAGGAACAGTGTGCATGAAGTGGGAATATGAGCCCCAGGTCCTGAGAAGGCCGTTTGGAGTGAAAAAACGATTTTACTAGAAATATAGCTTTAGGATCTATTTATTTATTGATTGATGTTGCCAGACTGATAGATATTTCAATCATTTCATATTAATGAGGCTGCAGCTCTGCACTGCTTTCATTAAAAAGTGGTCAAGTGATAGAGAAAAGACAGGAGAGAGAACAGAGTGTCTGAACTATGACTCAGCCGTTTCTCAGGACTCCACTGTTTTCACCCAAACAACTCGGCCCTGTTATAAACACAGCACGACTCAAAACAACCTGGGATTTTATCCTCAAGCCCAACATCAGGACCTTTATAATTAAAATCTATTGGGATAGTTTATGTAGGATGATTATTTTGATATTAGATTCATCTAAAAACAATTACTTTTGGATTATGAATTAGTCATTAGAGTGCAAAATGCAAGAGAATGACATTTCTACAAAAGAAATGACCAGAAGCTAAACTTATGCCACTTGAGAACATATTGAGTCTAGTTGCTGACAAAAAGAGTTCATCAAAAACACTTAATGTACACATTTCCAGGGTAATCTTGGAGTAATTACTGCTCTGTCTAAATAAAGCCTCTTCAGGCAGCACATGGCATGTTTAAGAGTTTGTATTAGGGCTATTAGCCGTTAAGTCTATTATCAGTCGATAGCATCTTAGTAGAACAAATTGCTAGTCGTCTCATTTTTTTTAGGACTGTGAACATTTGTATGGACAACCACAGAAAAGAGAAGGTATGGAGTGAAATGTTAGATTACACTGGCTTTTTAATATTTGACTTTTTATTCACTTTTTTGTCAAGTCTTTGGTCCATACACAGTGGGGCTGTAATCGACTACATATCGACAGATGATCTAATGTTGTTAAGCCCATGGCTTTGAGCCGTCACTGGCTGGCCCTGAACAGCCCTGATCATCGGCCCTTCCCCCTGTGCCGCCGCGGCCCCTGGCTCTTACCTTTAGCGTGACGAGCAGCGTGACGGTCTCCACAGAGTAGTACCCTCGGTCCACGTAGTCGCCCATGAACAGGTAGTTGGTGTCAGGAGACTTGCCCCCGATTTTAAACAGCTCCATGAGGTCGTGGAACTGTCCGTGCACATCGCCACACACCGTCACCGGGCAGCGCACCTTCAACACAACCACACGCAGGTCAACTACAGGGTCGACTTCAACTCTGCCCAAATCTTAGTCCTCAAAGGCTGAGAAAGTTAATGGGCCAGGACTGGACCAGAACCAGAGCAGGGCCCGCTCAGAACAACCTGGTCTGCCCTCAGAGGAGGCAGGGGGAAGTGTCTGGGGAGAGGACAAGTCCTAAAATAAGAGTGGGTAATTTGATTCTTTTTGCAGAACTCCTGAGTAATCACTCTATTCTCAAACTGACTCAAACAGTGTGGGATCAGGAGGAAGGCTCAGGTCATGTGACTGTTTGCTAAAGTGTCAACCAAACTTCTGAGAAATAAAAGCCTCGACAGCTGATTCTAATCACAAAAACTCCTTGGAAAAGTACAAAAATACAACAAGGAGGGCAGAAATGACAATAAATCTACTTCAACAATACTTGTGCTTGCAGTCAGGATGTCAAGATTACTCGGTTAATCAATAATCGTGATGATTTAGGTCACAATATCATCGTAACAACTATAACATAATAATTGTGACCATTTTAGAAGTAATTCAAGTTTTACTTCAAAAAGCAGACTTAAATGTAGTGCTTTTTATGTAGATGTTTGTATCACAATTACTTTACTTTTGCATTCAGAAAGTTTGATTTCACAAAGAGGGTCCTGTACAATCAGAACAGTAATGTGTTAGAATGAAAGTAAATTAAGGATTTCACTTTTGTTTTGTTATGTGTGGGGCTACAACTAATGATTATTTTGGTTCATCGATTAGTCTAGCAATTATTCCTACGATTGATTGATTAGTCGTTTAGAATGTGAAAGACCCTCGAATGAGAATTTTAGTCAATTTTACCCAGACAAAGCTGAAGTGAAGGCGTTTGAGAGTATATTTATAGGTGGATTTTAATCTAAAACACACAGTTTACATGTTTCTTGCGTGTTTTTTGTGTCATTCCTGCTCATTCTTCACTAGTTGACAACCATTTCTATAATCGATTAGTTGCGATTAATCGATTAACTTGTTGCAGCCCTAGTTATGTGTCAATCATGGATAATCTTTATCTATATTGTGATCATTCTCCGCACAATAATCAAACATAAATTTGATATTGTGACTTCCCTAGTCAGTCGCGTTCCTTTTGGTCAGACAGCAGTAAACAAACACTCCAGTCTGACCAAAAACAGCTCAACTATACTTTTTTCTTGCGTGTTTGCAGTGTTACTCATCATCTACAAACATAAAACTGAATCCAGAACACATATGTGAAAATAAAACTGCTGGAGCTGCGCAGAAACAGTGAAACATCAGCTGATTTCAATCAAACTAAATGAAACAAACAGAGCAAAGGCCCATCAGCTGATCGGGCTAAAAAAGAAACTACACATGACGAGAACATGAGCCACTGGTACAACAAAGTACAAGCTGTCATTCAGTTTCAGAAGTCCAACTCACAATGTAAACACAGATTAGACCATAAGGATTAGATGGAGTTTATAGTTTGATTTAATCTGAATGTTTTTGTGAAGAAAATACATCAGCCTTTGTGAGCTTTTAGTGCAAGAATGTCCCAAAGTCGTGTTCCAAATGATCATGTTTAACTTCTTATTTAATACCAGTGATCTCCCCATGTTTTAGGTGATGGAACTTGATTTTTATGGCTAGCCTTTTGACATCAGGGTTCTTGTATAAAACAAACTCTTTTAACCACATTCTGAGCAGCATTTGTAATGAAGGTTTGTGGAACACTCACCTCCTGAACGTTGGACTCATTAGTCAGAATCTCTTTAGCCTGAAACAAAAACAAAACTAAATGAGTCGGAGTCATTTCAGAGGGAGAACATTCATATAATACATAAATACACATTTACAATAGACATGCTCTTTATGCTTTTACATTAATACAGAAAAACACACAACACCGAACGTGACCAGAGAGAAAAAAACAAATAAGAGATTAAATAAAAATGGCACCAAACATTCAGACTGAACATAAACTCCCATAATAGTCCATTTGGTCCAAAGTCTGTCAAATGTCCATTTTCAAATTAAAGTGCGTATGAGGTTTTTTATGATTTTCTAGTTTTGACTTTATTTGGCGGAATAAACTCTGTTGTAAATATTAATAGGAGTTTTACATCAATTAAGCGTCCATTTGTGAAGACAAGTTGAAAAATATGTTGAAATTGTTTAAAGACTAGGGAGACTCACTAGGGACAATTTACAACCAAGAAACACATTTTTCGGATTCTTTAAACATTAATTCAACAAAATACAGCTGCTCCCATATAGTTTTATTTGTCAAATAATAATTTCTGTGACAGAGGAGTTTTGACCCAGTGTACAATATGGTTGCTAGGTAACAGTTACAGGAACCATGTGTGATGTCATGATTTAAAACCAGGAAGTAAAAAAAATAAACCTAAAAATGGCAAAACTGGGATAAAATTAGTTTATTCTTTATCGGAATATTAAATATAATTATCTTGGTAAAATTAGTACTTCAATCTGTCATAATGGCGTCATTTTTTTCCATTTTTCAAACGTCAGTGCAGTTTTTGACACTGGGTTCTGTTCCCTCCAGTTCTTCGTCGTGGCCTTCTTTCCATCCACCGAGTGCGATCCACTTAAATGACCTTTTCAGTACAATGAGCTGCTGGTCCCAGTGGTCGTAAACATGAGGAACTTTACTTCCTGCTCCATTCAACCCGTATGAAGAATTAGCAGAATCTTACTACAATGTATCAATAAAATATTTTACACACAGCAGAGAGCAGGTAACATCTTGATAATCACCGGCAGCGTGTTCAGACCTGCAAGTACGCTAGGAATATTTCACCAGGGGGAACTTGGGCATGTTTTTAATCTAGTTTGCCCGTCCTATATTTAAGTTAATTCATGTTATGAGACAAAAACACTTTAATAAACACACAGGTTTCCTCCAGTGACATATCTGTATCGTACATAAAGGTTTTAACACGCCGCCAATGATTGTCCATCTGTGAGTCGCTCTCTGCCATGAGATCTTTTCCATTTTTTATTCTAGTGAGATTCAGCCAATTGATAAAAGAGAATGAATGGAACGGCAAGTGAAGATTTGCACATTTACAGCAACTGTTTTGAGGCCTAAATACATCATTTTGAAGTAGATGGGAAAATCCTAAAAACAATGTGGAGTGTTTTGTTAATCTCAGTGAAATATCCCAGTGCAGTAGGACAGTCCCAGAACACATGGCAATGATGGGCCACAAAAAGGTAGCTTTCAATCAACTTAATTCCAATATCATCTGACCAACAACTCAAACACGACGGTGTTTGAGGCAATACAAGGAAAGAGTTTACTCCATGTGTATTTTAAGTACTTTAGTAACATAGGGTCGTCAAATGAAAATGAGATCCTAATCTACACTAAAACTGGTATAGAGCCAAGACACTCATTTGAACAAGTGTCGATACAAAAAAAACCTTAAAATGTATAATATTAATTAATTTGTGTTGAGAATTATAGTCTTAAACCTTGACTCTGACCTTGAAAATCAAATCTATTAAGAATCAAGACTTTTTCTTAGTATTGACATGTTAGTATTGCGACAACAGTAACACCCTTTCATTTGATTAGAACAATCCAAAATACTTCTATCTTTGTTGAAATATACAGAGAATACTGTTACTAATGATTGCTTGTCGTTTTGAACAAAAAGTGACACGAGCTACAACGTCAGGAGTATTTGGTTAATCAATAATCGAGATAATTCAGGTCACAATATGAAGCAAGAATAAAAAAATAAAAAAAGACTAACCATTAGAACCAAAAATGAAGCCATTTTAAGCCAATCTAAGGCCAAAAAAAAGGACGATGCCTTTTTATCTGACTGTTTGTCACATTACCAAGGGTTGAACGTCTATATATTTTAAACACGTCCAGTAGGGCTGCAATTAGCAATCAACCAAGAAAAAGGTTCAAATAAGGACCTTCTAGTTAGAGAATAATTACAAATACAAGTGTATTGTTGATGAAAAACAAAAATGGTGGATTATTTTTTGACATTTTGAATAAAACATGCTACTGTCTTTGTTAAAAAAAAGATAAATACTTTATTAATCCTGAGGGAAATCGCATTGCCGTCTGTTTCTCACATTCATACATACATAAAACAGAAAGACACTTTCAAGAAAGCCTCATAAAAAGATTTTAAAAGTGGCAGTTAATACATACCACACTAAGCACTAAAGGCCAAAGGGAGTTAAAAGGTATTTCTTAGAGTCTGTATAACAATTAATATTCATCTAAAGAAAAAAAAAAAAAGTATTGTATTTTGACAGCCGACTATTCACGATTAGTTGATTAATCCTTGCGTCCTTAACATTTGCGAGAAGACTAAATCTGAACTATAAACAAAATCTCAATTATAAACTAATTCCATTCACATGAACTACAGCAGTTTATGTCGTTTGCACTGGAAATGGTGTTACTTAACCTTAAAGAGTAGCTACATGCCCATTTCTAAACCGTATATATGGGTCTTTTATAGTTATATCTACACATTTCTGGAATTATTTTTGACATTTTCGCGCAAACTTGTTACAAACTGGACTTTAGTTAGACGTTTCTGTGGTCACTACATTTGAATTTTGCAGTTCACCGCGGCACGCCAGAACCTTTGGGGAAGGGGCGCAGGTCCGCTCAAGCCCACGTCTCCGATGCCACCACGTGACGCCCGCTCTGCACTCAGCAGGGGTGTGGGCATGCGGCGGGCCTGGGGTATGGCTACAGGTTGTGGACATTTAGTCCCAAGATTTGGCGTCATTCACAGGTCAAACCCTACTCCTGCGCCGCCACACATTTTCCAAATTTTGATTGTAGGCAGAGAAACCTCAGAAACGGCCTTTTAGCTGCACTTAAAATAATTGCAGCCTTTGCAATTTGCCAATTGTGACCCTTCAAAGTGCAATTTTGATTCGATCGCGATATATCTTGCAGCTCTAACATTACCTGTACTTACCATTCAGAAAGTTTGATTTCATAACGCTGACACAGAGTAGAGGAATGCTGATTTATTAGACAATGAGATGAGAGAAAAGAAAGCAGTTCACTGTTGTTTGGCTTTGGTGTCAGTTATCACGAGTAATCGTTAAATCATGCTTTATAATAAAACACAAAAATGTGATCGTCCAACAACCAACTAAACTCAGAAGTGTAATGTATGAATATAAATGCATCTAATTATCATTTTTATAAATTATACTTATGTTTGTTGTAACATAAATCTTAAAGAAGTGACTTTATTTAATATTCACTTTGATCTCCTTTTATTAATAGAGGCGATGAAATATTTACTCAAAATATTCTAAGAAATAAAATCATTCAAATAAGGATTGTCTGTGTCACCGTAGTCTCATATAAACCCCCGGTAAACAACATGTAAAATGATAAATACATTTGGCGGGGGCATTAATGGGCCTTCCACTATGTTGTGAAGCATAAATGGACAATGTAGCGCGGAGTACTTGAGTTTGACCCCGAACCGACGGTAAATATGAAACGTGTAATATTTAACAGGAGAAAATGTGTCGAAACGCAGCATTCGTCGCAGTTTGAGCGCTATGACCTCAAGAAAATGAGTGTGACAGCTTTGCACGGCCACGGATCGATTCGGGGCGTTTCTCTACTAACACCGTTTCTAAACATCAAATGAACATATCTCCATTTATCGACAATACACCCACAGTTGTGAAATGGATTCCGTTTTAACGAAAGATCGAAGGAGGAAAAGAGGCGAGGCTGCAGCGCCATTTATAGAATCGGGCTGCGGCTGTGTCCCATTGAAAACGCCAGGGATGCGGCGGAAGGCCTCAGCGGTGACACGGCGTGATTTAACGCAAAAACACCTCTGAAAATCAAATCCATCTCCATTTACCTCACGCATAGCACGGCTGTCATAACATAAGTGGATAACAAAGTGTATTACATGAGAATCGCCGCAGGATGACAGGCCCAAACCCTGCGCTGCTGCGTTAATTAGACGGAGCCTTCCCCCGTCAGGCCGCGGCACTCAGTGGTTAGAGGTGAAAATGAAAAATACAAATAAATGTTTAGTATCGTACCTTCTCACAGAGCGTCCGGACCTGGTTTTCCGACAGCTGCTTGCACTCGTTAAGCTGTTCGATCCATTGATCTAGTTCTTTTGTGAACGTTTTGTCGTCCATTGCGCCCGAAAAAGCTCCCGAAAAAACACACACACACTACTGGTTAGCCTGTTAGCTTTAGCCTTTAGCTCGGCGTATTGTTAGCCCCGATCTAGTCCAGCCAAATCGGTAGAAAATTCACCGCTGATGTTTTAAAAATACCGTGTCGCTCCTTCAGCTCGGGTCATGATAAGGTGCCCAGGCTGAAGTACCGCCGATGGGAGACCGGGGATTGGGGGAAAAAGGTCGAGAGAAACCGAGAGAGGAGCGGCGGCGGAGGCGGCGGACACACAGCGTTAGCCGAGATGCTAAAAGAGTGAGCTACAATAACATCCGGGCATTTCAGTGGAGAGAGCAGGGGCACAGTGGCGGCGCTTGGCGGAGACAGGCGGGACTGCGGCCGGGCTGACGTCACCGCCTCACGGTCTCAGCCTGGAGCAGGGGTCACCAGGGCGGGATGTCTCTGGGATTTTCTGCGCTCAAGTTGGCGCCGTGGTGGTTTATGTTCTTTAAAGGGCCTATATTCTGTGTTATTTAGGCTCTTTATAGTATGTCATCCCATGGTGTATATACAGCATTTGGTATATATCTACTCATGGCATTGGTCCTGTCATCCAGTGGTTCCCAAACACATAAAATAGGCAACCCGCAAAGTGATAAAGTAGCCTTATGTCCCCAACCCCCTGATTGAGAACCACTGCAGTAATCAACAGTGATTCCCAATCAGTGCCCGTCCTGGCCTTCAGGGGGTCCACAGTAAAAATTTGCCATTGGGGCCCTCGCCTTTTATTTTGGCCTTGACTTTCACTTCACATGTGGCACACATGAAGGGCCCTGTGGTGTTTTGGGGGGTCTGATGATTGGCCAGAGCGGCCCTGACAGAGTTTCTTTGCATTAAAAACGTCAGTGTTGGCACTCAAAAAAGTGTTGGCACTAGAGGGTGCATGGACAGGAATGAAGCAGTTGACATGTCCAGGTTGGGACTGGCTGAAACGCTGATGGATCCTCAGTCCATTTAAAAACACAGAGGTGTAAAGGAGGACACCTCTTAATGATGTCACATCAGCTGAGAAAGACCCAGACTGAATTTGCAGAATTACTCTAATATGTGTGAATTAAACCAAATACAATCCCATCTTTTTCATTGGACTTCATCACATGGATAAAAACTCAGGCACACATTTACTGTATGTTCTTAAACCATTAGCGTTATTCTTTCAGTTGTGTGGATCTGTCCAATGGGCAGGTACATCATACAATCTTGTGTTTGTTATTACAGTTACTACTAGCGCATTGATGAATATCTTTATATAATCTTTATAAAATGATTGCATTTCTGTAATAATGGTACTCTAAATACAAGCCAAAGACTTAAGCTTTACTTGTGATTTGGTCAAGCCTCTGCCACAATCCATTTCATGGCTGCATTAAGCTCCATCCAACGTATAATCTGTTACCTCCCAAATCAGAATATAGGAAATTAAAAGGAAATCAAAAAACGTGTGATAACCAAGCAGAAAATCCAGTTTATTTAGTTTCTCTTTTGCATGGAAACACACTGGTCAACAAATGAATACGCGCTTATTTTTGTCCAAATCAAATCTTCCAAAACTGAAATCATAGCAATGTCTTTGTCATTGTTGGTTAAAAAATGCTCCACTCAATTCCTTCCAAAATGAAAATAAAAAAATGCTGATAAGTTAGTGTGAGTGTAGGCCTAAAACAGGGGCTTCATTTCTTCTTCTTCTTACTCTTCTTGCCCCCATCTCCAGGCTGCGAGCTGCTGTCCGCTCCACTGCTCTTCTGAGTGCGCGTCTTTAACTTTGGGATCATCTCTGCAACGTAGAACATCACGTCTTTTCCTGAAACAGAAAAAGGGAAAGTCATGGAAGGGGACTGTAACAGGAATTTCCTCTTCATGATCACTTTGCTAACTAGATCTTTCTGAATATGGTTATCACTTCAATTTATTTTAATAGTTTGTGCTTCAAACAGGATAACGCGAAAATAATGTAAACATAAAACTATTGAGGCCAAACTCTCCTTCTCCAGATCTTGTTTGTTTGAGCAGACAGCTGAAATTTAGAGAAAAGTTTTGAATCCCAGTATGTGAGGGGAGGAGATCAGGATTAGATTTTTATCACAATATTGTCCAGCCCTAAACCAAATGACTCTTTATAGGCTGTTTATACTTGTATTAAACGTATCAAGCACATTTGCTATGTTGTAGTGACACCAGATTGAGATTTATCTTTTTTTCCTTCACCAACGACAGTTTTTTTTATTCCTTATACCTCTTTAAGCAGTGGTTCTTGACCACTCTTGTAGAGTGCCCTCACGCGAGCAGAAATCTTCTTCACACAGCTCTAAGTTCGTCTCTTGACTTTAAGTGTACAAAAGGTACTCACGTGAGCCAAACTTGTCGTTGCACAGCTCTCCGTCGGCCTGTTTGAGCTGCACCCGGACTCTCCCTCTGAACTGCACGTCTCTGTTCCACTCTCGAGGATGCATCTTATTCTGAATAACACACATTCACTCATTAAAGACATATTTATTATATATATATTTGATTTAGTACACTTCAGACTCACTCTTGTGATACAATAATTAGAACAATAAGTGCTGGTCAGCTGCAAGAGCTCGATCAGACTGTTACGGTCTCGCTGCTCCACAGAGAGACACAGGAAACCATTCCTGCTGTCGTCATCGAACTGTGACACCATGTGCTGTCAAATCCACTTTGTGCAATATTCAGCACACTTAAAAAAGTAAAACTGTCCAAGAACATGTAAATATGTTGTAAGGGTATTATATTTTATAAGTGTAAAGTTAATCGGTTTTTGACATGACAGATTTATAGTAATTTATTTTTACTGTTAATTGTATTTAATTTTAGTAGGTTTCGTGACTGTAACAAAAAGAATTTCCTCTTGAATACAAGTACAGTGATCCCTCGCTATATCGCGTTTCATCTTTCACGGCTTCGCTGCTTCACGGATTTTTTTACAGTGCGGATATTTTTACAGTGCATTGTGCTCTGAATCCTGATTGGCTCAGGGGCTTTACTGTTGTCTAGAAATAAAATATTGACGCTGTACTGTATTGTTTTTTCACTTGTCAACAGTTTTCGTTTCTGTACATTCTGCCAACTTTACGTTTTGCATTTTTTCTCTGTGACAAAACCCACAATGTCGAAGAAACGCTCTGCGCCGACAACGTAGAAACAGACGCTACAGCGGAGCGGAGTCAGGACGAAGAGGCACAGCTGGGACTGTGAAATACGCCAGTGACAATGTTTACAACCTTGTATTACTATATTAAAATTATTGTTTTAAACAAATTTTGGGCTTTAAAACAGGTTTTGGATTTTGGTTTCATTCCATAGTTCAGTATTGCATTGTAAAATAATACAAAATAAAGCTGTGACTACTTCACGGATTTCACTTTTCGCATGTTATTTTTGGAACGCAACTCCCGCGATAAACGAGGGATCACTGTAACTCTGAGATCATGATGATCATAATAAAAAACTGCTACGAATTCTAATCTGTCTTCAATCAATCATTTGTTCTTAGCTTGTCGCTGCACAAGTCTTGTTCAGTCTCAGGAAATTGGCCCTTCACACAGCACTTAGATAAGAGCATTCTCATCTGACTAACTACTCCTTTCATGTCCATCGACCTTTGTCGAATACGATGTGTTTTCGCGGCACATAGTCGTTCTGAGCTGAGGAGGACAGGAGGTGCAGTGTGGGAGGCCTTATCTTTAGGCTCTGGAAATGTACCTCCTACAGGCCTTTATTTGTACAATTTATAACACTAACAGAGAAATAATGACCCTTTCAGCACTAAACACAACACATTAACCAGACTGGTCCAAAACTAGAATAGAATTGTACCATAGTTTAAGAACCAATAGGTTTCTTCCGATGACCTTGTTCTCCTGTTGATGATGGGAGGATCCCACAACCTCGTCAGGAAATTGTGTTTTTAACATGAATTCAGTTACATATTTTATTAATTAATAATGTATACTTACTTCCACATAAACATTGAGGCCAGCCGCTGTTAGCACATCTCTGATCTCGGTGCATGATGGGTTTTCTACACCCTACAATAAATTAGAACAGTACTAATAGTAATGTAAGAACACAAAAGTCACGAATTGTAGCTGTAATATAGAGGAATATGAAGGGACACTAATAATAGTAGCAGACAATCTCTATATTCAACCATAAGATTAGATTATACTATTAAATATTACAAACTGACCTTGTCTGAGGGAATCCTCCGTCCCTCGGCTAAAGTCTTTTTACTGTTGATATAAACCGGGTACAAACAGATGAACCTGAAACAGACAGATTTCCTCAACATTAGTTTCTTCAAAGTTGTATTTTAATAACTTTATGCATGTTTCCATAATCTTGTATTGTTTGCATTCGAGGCTCGAGTGCTCTAAAAATGTCTCTTTTCACCTACCCCTTATCCCCCGCTCACATCCCTGTTTTTTTTTTACATTTAGTTAACGGAGACAGGGAGAGAACAAACACTATTTACCATAGTAAATACCATAATGTCACAGTCAGGTAACGTTAACAGATTTAAAACCAGATCAGATTAATTTCCCACTGTAGACAGTAGCAGAAAAATTAAGAGCCTGTTACCCAGCTCAGTCCAAACACAAGGAACATATTGATAAATGTCATTTGAAACAGTAGCCAGTAGAGGCTAGTGGGAAAACAACACAACCAAGAAGAACAACCAAGCCAAAAGCATCCAATGTGTGTCTCATTCCGCAGATAGTGAAGGGGGCTTTTGGCGTAGAGCTCACAGTGGTGTGTGAAGCAACTACATACAGTCATGAACCTCAAAGCACAAAGATACACTGTGTTCAATGACTGTACGCGCTTGGATGATGCTGTCAGATAAATAACATCCCCATAGTGGATCAAAAGTAACAATGACAAATGTAGAGTTCTACAAGGTCATGAAACCAATTTTCTAAAACAAAAACATGTAAATGACCATTTACAGCAGGGGTTATCAGTTCTGCCGTTTAGAACAGGAGGTCAAAGAATCTGTTTCTAATATCAAGTCGTTTTAGGTTAATACTGCAGTTTACAATGAACAAAATGTAAAATGATGATTCAGTTATGTTGTAGTTCAATACCAAATCACTTGAAAAAAGCACAATGTCTCCTTTACATAAGAAAGTAAGTGTTTACACAACAATAAAAAAACCAACAATACAAATCACTATATTGTTCAATAAGATACTGCTCAGCGTAAAATGTAAAAAGTTTTGATTGACATTTTTACTTCTTTCGATAGATCCGACTGGATGACTGACAGAGATTACAAAAACATATTTTTAATTTAATGTATTTCATTTTTGTTATTATGGGTTGCCGCTGATGTTACACGTCACTCTAAAATCACGCTCTGTGCTCTTGTGGACTTTTTACTTTAACGACAATATTTACATCTCCATCAATGACAAAAGCCTTTAAAAGACAGGTGTAACCGGCACTTTATGCTTTTACTTATCTAATTTCAGATTGTACATTTTATTTATGAATGTACACGTTTTTGCACTGTCGATCGTCCGTCTTACCTTTTTCGGGCTTTTACACGTCAATATTACTTGACTGGTGGTTATAAAATAAAAGCATATGGTAAAACCACATACCGGAATGTAGAATCAACCAAAACAACTCTAAAATGTTGTGTTTTCCCCTGTTTTATCACCATTTGGGCGCCTCCTCCCCCGCTGATCCTTTCCATTAGCATTAGCTGCGTGCTAACTATTTTCAATGGTTTCTCCAGTTTTACCACTCACCGTTCTTTGTCGGCGGGGTTTTGTGTGAGGTGGGCCATGGCTCTGATGGGTCTCAGCTCGAACCCCCGGATCAGTGCGGTATCATCAGGGGAAAGAGTGAAATAAAGGCAGAAAAGTTGCACGAAACACGCTCTTCTCTGCACGGAGCTGATGCCTGGAGGATGAGCTGTACTTCCGTCTCTGGGTTCGTGCACAGCGCCACCTACAGACGCAGCGGGGTAAACAGTCAGTGAGGAAAAATGTATGTGATGAGAAATTGTATAGTTTTGTATTATTGAGTTTTGTAAAAGGGAAATAAGGAAACAAATAAGCCCAAATAAATGTGTTTACTTTTGTTTTGAAGGCGTAGCCAATGTAATTCTACATCCCAGTTATTTGTATTTGTTGTATTTTATGAGAATTTAATTTATCGGGCTAAAAACTACAAACTACAAAATAAAATTAGACACACATCTTTTTAACCTGGTTAAATAAAGATCAATAAATAAACATTATGATGCATATAGGTTTATTAAGTAGTTATTACATTCATGGTCAGAAACATTAAATGATTTGAACATTTGAGTTTCTTGCACTGCGCCTGTTTCAGATATGATTTAGTTATTCTAGTTATTTGTGTGTCTATTCTTTGAAAATACCATATTTAGTCTATTTTTTATATTTTGGTCTGCAGATGATATTAACTTCAAATTATGAATCCAGTCTTTCGTCCAGATAGATATTCTTACAATTACTTGAGAAGTAGTTTTCCTGAAAAATATATTGTTATGCAGGCTTAAGTAATTTTTTGGACCACTACTTTGGACTTTTACTTGACTAATATTATGTTATATGTCAGGATGTGATTTTTTTAAATAAAGGCTCCATCTCAAAAGATTAAAGTGCGTATGACAGGTTTTTATGATTTAATTCGACTTTATTCAGTGTATTAATCCCTCTTCTAAATATACATTATAGTTTTACACCGATCAGGGGGCCGTTTGTGGAGAAAAGTTGATGTTGAAAATTACAGGAAATAAACACATTGATTACTTCACACTGGGGACAAAGTTTATGCATAATTTACACAAAATAAACTACTTTTTTAACCCTTTAAACATTCACGTGTATTTTTCTTTGTTAAATAAAAAAAATCTGTGACATTAGAGGAGTTTTGGCGCAGTGCACGGGATGGTTTCTTGGTAATTTCCTAGTGTGATGTCAGCATTTACAACCAGGAAGTAAAAAAAAAAATATATATATATAAACATAGTTAAACTGGGGTAAAATTTGCTAAAAAAAAAAAAATTGAGCAGAATTTGAATTATATTTATCTTAACTGCATTCTAGTTAAAAAAGAGTCGTCCAACCTGTCATAGGCACTTTAACATGATTTCTAATAAACAATGTGTCACAGCTCCTCCAGCAGCCCAGCCCTCCCCTGCTACAGCTCCTCCTGCAGCCCAGCCCTCCCCTGCTACTCCTGGCGAGCCTGCCTCTGTCTCCTCCCCTTCTGATTCTCACAGTGGGGACAGGTGTGCAGGAGCCTCGTCTGCTTCGACCCAGCTGCCAGTACTCAGCAATCAACTGGGTACAAAAGCCTCTCCAGCCAGCTCCTCGGTGCCAGATCGTAATACTACCTTCAGTTAGTGCTACATCTTGCTCCCGTTATACTTACCTGCTATCAGAAGACTTTTTTGTACTTACCTGTATTTTTTCCGTCCGCTCCAGATCCTCGCTCTGCAACCTCCTGTCCTGCTCCAGCTCCAGTCCGCTCCAATCTCCGTCCTGCAACCTCTTGTCTTGATCCAGCTCCAGTCTGCTCCAATCCTCGTCCTGCAACCTCCTGTCCAGACTCTGCTCCAGCCTGCTCCAGTTAACTCCTGCCGGAAAGTCTCCCATATTCTCGTTACAATAAATCCATATTTTTACCATCTGACTTGTGTCTGCGTTTGGGTTCAAACCTTGAGCCGTGACACAATGTTTACCTGGAATAGTATGTAGCCTAGTAAAAGTTGTACTGACATCTGTGTAAGTGTCGAATTGCAGATTTGTTAACCTGGTTTTGGGCCAGTCCACATTAAACAAAACCTGGAACAAAGTTCTACAATGTTTTTATTCTCTCAGCATAACCATTCAATTCCTTTTTTTTTCTTCTTAAAGACCTCAGAAAGTGGTTCCATTAATCAACTCCAAAGACGTGACTGTTGTTAGTTGAAAGGACTTTAAAACATAAGATTAACATGATAAGTTTGTGGAGCTGATCCGAAACTAATAATAGATTGGACATTTCTTGCAAAAACAGTGAATGCTGTCCTTCTGAAATGATGATGACATTCAATAAAGAATGGCAAATAAACTAAAATACAAGGCACAAACACTTTATCACAAAGGTGCGAGCATCCACCTCTGGCCTGTATCACGTCTTGGGTCTTGTGGGATCATTGCAGAAGGCAGTCCTGTATTTGTGGCTCTGATATCGGTCCGACTCCACGTCCTCAGCGCGTGTGTTGAGAGTCACGTACACATCTCCCCTGACCTCTGTGACCTGGTGCACGCGCTGCTTCACGCCTTTGGAGCGCCACTCCGTCCGCAGCGGTCTGAGCGTGGGGTCGTCCACTGCTTGGTACAGGCCCTCTCCTTCAGCCAGGGTGATCTTGTACTTGTGCCACGGACACACGATGCAAGCCCTGCCATTGAACTCCTGCACAAGAGACCGAGCAGACAGACAGACAGACAGACAGAAAGGTGAGTTTAGAGAAGACACAATGAGCAGAGAAAAGAATGAAACAGAATGGGCTGACCTCAATGTCTCCATGTTGTAATGCACCGCCAGCATCTGAGGATCAGATCATTCAATCACACATATATAAGGCTTAAAGCAACATTTTACTTTACAAATTAACACTTCTGCATACAAGAGAAAAAGTATATTAATTATAGTACATCGACCACTCAGATAACCCTACACCGAAACCCACAGATCCCTGATGGTACAGACACGGTGGTCATATACTGCCAAACAATGAATGTCTGTGATTTCCTGATTTGAGCATTCCTTTTCCTTTTTCAGCATACCATCAAAAAGTTCAAAAGTTTCATTTAAAAAAACAAGCCAAAACTCTTTTTCTAACCTCAGCCATTTCAAATTTGGGTCAAAAGTTTATATGAGGTTCTCATGTTTTTAGAATCATGACTTGGATTGGCGGATAGCACCTGTGGTAATTATTTATCATAGTTTTACATCCGTGAAGTTTCAGTTAGTGAAGAAATTTTGAAAAATAAAAGTTGCAGGAAGTAGTACTGAATTCCATTGAAAATACAGGGACAATTTACAGCAATAGACAATTTTTTTTAAACTATTGTGTAACTGTTGCCTGGCAAGTCCAGAATCATATAGCTCTGTACAGTGCTGAGTCTGGATTTTTCCAGGCAAGTGTAACTGTGGATTGTGGCCCTTGTTTGCAGAACGGAGGCAGGTAATTCATTACCTCTAAACTAATCTAAATCATATTTCTGTACATGTTCAACCAGAAGTAACATTATAAACTTTACATGTTAAGCAAAATCCAAAATATAATAATTTTAGTGAAATGTATCAATTTGTCATGTCATTTTGAATAGTTTTAATTATACACGTTACACTCAAGATTCTAATTTGGCATAACTCCAAAACAACATTTTTAACAACAACTCCCACCTCTATCTACAATATGCTTTCTTTTAGTAAAAGTGAAGATGGCACGACCTGCTGACCTTGTTCTTTTGTCCACAGCCTCTCAATCTGTTGTTTGCAAAGAACCCCTAACTGACTGAAGGAGATATATGAAAAATGGATGATATTACAGTAGCTGTTTTGGAGATATGCAAAATATCAAAGATAACATCTATAGTAAAAATAAATCAAATTTGCTCAAAATGAGACTGAAACGTCTAGTGTAATCTCCAAAAGAGAATAAAGTGATGTTTCTGCACAGTGCTTCATTTTATGGTCCAATCATGTTTTGTGCGATACAGATACATTTCGTCACTTTTTGATGCAGTGTGAAAATATTGTCTGAATCCCAACAACTAAAAGAATGGTTTATTAACAGTCAAAGATGTGATCATGTGTGAAACATTGACACGTGTGAATGTATGAGTGTGTGTGTGTGTGTGTGTGTGTGTGTGTGTGTGTGTGTGTGTGTGTGTGTGTGTGTGTGTGTGTGTGTGTGTGTGTGTGTGTATGTGCGTGCTGTAGTAGTGCACAGTTATTAATTTAAAATAACTATTCCAAGATTCCTGTCATTTTAACTAATATGTATATTGCTTTGTCTAACTGTGCGTTGTTTCTATTTTATGTAATGTTATGTGTGTGCATTGTATATAGTTGTACACTTATTTGTTTTTATTCTTTGTCTTATGGGACTACGGATGGAAATTAGCCCTGAGCTAAATCTGGTGTATTTACAGTGTAAGCTGTTCATTAATACATGCTGTCCCATTCAAATAAATAAAACAAACAAACAAACAAACAAAGGTGATTCAAAATATATTGAGATATTAATTTCTTGTGTAAAACTTCCTAACAGACTTTCAGAGCTTACGGTAGCAGCGCATGTCCATGGCATAGAGGCGTCCCTGGTGGTGCAGAACCAGGACATCTCTGCAGCCGTTCAGCAGCCTGGTCACTCGGCCCGCTCTGACGATGTCCTCTTTCCTCCCAATGAAGTGAGAGTCTGCTGGAGGAGAACAGGACGAGGACGAGGAGCTGGGGTGTTCTTCGTCAGAGGACATTCCTGCTAGAACATACCTGGGAACAAAAAGGTCATTTCAATATTTTTTTGGAACAATGGAAAAATCACCTTTTTCATTTAATGATTAAAACTTTTTTTTAATTCTTTAGTCATTGTGCCTTCCATTAGATTAGCCAACAAGCATTTATCGTTAATCACATACAGTCACAATGAAGACTTGATTTGTGCGCTGAATCAGTCATGACTGAGGCAGTTTGTTTTATTCATTCTGTTCAGCTCAAAGAGTGAAATGAAACAAATTCATTATTACTTTGAATATTGTTTTATCTCACTGCTGAAAAGCTGTTGTTGACTGTTGACTGACAAAAATTTACACCAGATTAAATCTATGGGAGCACAAACTAGTCAAGTCCTCAAATCGAATACACATTTTTTATAGTCACAGTTATAGTATCATATCTGATTTATAATCTAGTAATATTCAAATAAATTTGATCAAATTCAACTTTTCGAATTTTTAAATCTTTTTTGTGTAAATGTTTTTTTATCGCAAATATTTGTATTGTTTGTGGAGTGTTGATTAAATGTATATTATGTACTGTTGTTACTTATTACACAGTTTTGACAACCATTGAGAATATTTATTTAGAGACCAGAGGCACCTTTCAAAGGAACTACAGTATGTTTTTATGGCCACAAACTGCCAAAGTCAAGAAGATTGAGTTTTTTTAGACTTCCTTTCATAGATTTACTGAATACAACATATTTAACATTCTTTTAATGTACATATAAGCAGCTACAAGTGTCCTGAGCTTTAAATTAAAATGTGTGACACAATAAATGATTAGCTCACGTACCTTTGTATATTTTAGAACCATTTCTGACTTTACAACAAACAAATTAAATGTAAAGTCATATTTCCGCAAAATCCAGTCAATAAAGCGACTCATTCAACCAAATACCAGATATAATGCAGTCTCAAACTTAAATTACAGAAAAATTAAAGGAAAACATATAATAAGAACACAACCTATAAAGCAAAACAGCAAAACAAATGTTCACAAATGAGTAAAGAAAGAAAGAAAGAACAGAGCTGTTTGTTGTGTGTTACAATTAAAACGGGTCCCACTAGAAACAAGGAGCGCAAATCTTAGGTTCCACGATTAAATTATACATAAATGAATAACGTTGTCTTACATAGTTAATGCTGTCAATATAAAGCTTTCACTCAAGTAAGAGGCCGTTACACTGTTGATACTGAAGTAGGGGAAAAGTGTGTCTGACTACTCAGAGAAGTACAATTTCTTCAAAATGTCACTAATTGAGTAACTGTCTGCAACTGAGTACTACCCACACATGGAATGCATGATCACGTGTATAACTGTGCCTTCAATTTTGGTTTCAACGACTGCATAAAAAAATTTTTTAAAAATGAGTCATTTAACTTTAAAGTGCTCTGTTTGTCATCAGAACGTTTAAAAATATATGTAATGGAGGGAATAGTTACACGTTTTTTGTTTTGATTTATTTATTGATTGATTGATTTTCAATAACTAGCATCAAATTTAAAAGCTAATTAAGTAACAAAAACAATTTAAAAAAATTGCAGCATAGAAATGTCTGACGGTATTTTTTCTGTAATTAAAAAACAGAAAAACTCTGTTTTCTAGCCTCAAAAATGTTATAGTCGACATCTCATATTAAATTAACAAATTTCATAAAAGCCAATGTTAAATGAGTTTAAAGCAGCTCGCGCTGATATCACTCACATGTATTCGAGTGCTCTTACTTTGACAAAACCACCTGGACTTTCATATTTTGTGATATTCTGAGGTTAATCCCAGTTTCTCCAGAGACATCACATTATGCACCGCTTCAATTTTGCGCCGTTCTTGAATTTAGAATGTTTTTTGTTTTTTGTTTTTTTGTTTTTTAACTTTTTAAGGATATATTCCAGATTTTTTTTTTTTTTTTTTTATTGATAAAATTATATTACAAGTATAATACTGGATATATTCCAGATGTCTCCTGTAGGCGGCAGTGTTGTGACGTAGTAGATGACGTAGGATATTTTCAACATGGCGGCGGCCGTGCTCCATGGATTCTTTTGTAAATAAGAAATATCTGTAACTTCTGCATACTTACATTTAACATTGCACCTGACAGGTTTTAGCCATTTCTTACAACAATGGCATCAGGTTCGTAGCTCTGAAAGGACAACTATATTTTATTAATAATGGGTTTTACTGATAATTGCTGCGACTCCATGTTTGAATAACTATAGTACTACACTGTGCTTCTGTTTCTGCAGAGGATGAGGTGAATTTGCTGGTGATTGTTGTTGATGTAAATCCGGTTTGGTGGGGACAACAAGCACAACGGGAGCCTGAGGTACAATCATCAACTAAAACTAAAAACGCACCGCTAATGACAGTTAGGTTGTGATTTAAAGGTGCACTATGTAAGTAAAGAGGCGTCCCGCTAGCAACCTCTTCAGAGAATTCAACCATGAAACTTGATGTAAAGAGCTGGAAATATATCACAAAACTAACTGTTCATTCACGATTAAGGCTATTAGGTTACAAGAAGTGGCTACTGCAGTTTGTGGGTTTATGTCACTCAAATTCAACAAATATAATCTGACATTTGACATACTAGCATAAAGTGTAATGAAGATAAAGGCACACTGTTTCACTGGATTTGGGAATGTACAGTTATAACGCAATTTTTGGCTGCAATTAATCACTCTGGAAAAGGTGTGAGCCCTGAAGATGTCTCACTCGCTAATAAAGGACTTTTAATCAACAATCAGTGCCTCAAAGGTCCATGTACAAAGTATAATTCATTTTGTCTTATCTAAGTTGAAAATGGAAATGCTCGTCAAAAGGGGTTTTCCCTGAATTCATTTTTCAACTTGGAGAAACAAACTTTGATTTAAAAATCTGCCTGACGTAAACAAAGATGACTGGCCTTCAAAACGAAAGATTGAGATTTATATTTAATATCATCTACCAAACTGATTTATGTAGGGCTGTGATAATTTAGTCGTTTAGTCGATTAATCGGTTGATCGAGTCTTGGTCTTTATGTTTTTTATTAGTCGGCTAATTATTTAATTTGGAGCAAAAAAACCAGAATATATGGATTGAATTAGCTGGAGATTTTGGTGTCCAACACATAAATACTCAGTTTCCTATATATATATATATATATATATATATATTTTTTTAATGAACTCCTGTGCAGTTTTGGTCTTTTGAGTGCAGGTTGAGCCAAATACACGGAGATACTTCAGAGTTTTGATATATTTTTGCCACCCCCCCTTTTAGTCGATTAATCGGTCGATCGAGCAGGTCTGTAGTCGACTAAGCTTTCCTTTAGTCGACTACAGCCCTAGATGTATGTATTCTTTTTTTATTTACTATTTTGCTGTGAATAATTTATATTGTATTATAATTAATGATCATATTAATTGATACAGAATTAAGATTGATGTTGTTACAGAGTAGCCCTTTGCCTGGTGTGAAATTAATTCAGCAGAGGATTCCAGCTCATCTGTGTTATAGAACAGAGAGAGAAGGATCTCAATGACAGCCTCACATTCATTTTATGTGTGAATTTCTCCAGAATCTTGTTGACGGACTAGTCTTATTCATGTTAACAAACTGTGTTATTAAATATTAATCTTCGATCTTTTATTTTGAAGGCCAGCTATCTTTTTTTTTACATCAGAGAGCTTCCTTAATCAAAGTTTGTTTCTCAAAGTTGAAAAATGCATTCAGGAAAAGCCCCTTTTGACGAGCATTTCCATTTTCAACTTGGATTAATGAAAGTGAAGTATTCCTTGTACACGGACGAAGGCTGGATAATATGGCAAAAAAGGATCACGATTTTCTTGGAGCCAGATCATGATTTCGATTTATCACGATTCATGTTCACTTTGTTTTTTTCTGTTGTCTTTAATAGAGCTGCACGATTTAGGAACAATATCTAATTGTGATTTTTCTGACCAATGCGACTCCGATTAGAATTGGGATTTATGTTTTAATAATAGGATTCTGTTCAAATTCACATTTTAAACACTATTTTGTAGTTTTTAGTCACGTTTTGTCACTTTTAGTCAGTTTCAGTTGTGTTTGTCATATTGAAACACTTGTCACTTTAAGTTGTGTTTTTGTCGCTTTTAGTCGCGTTTTGGTTCATTGAGTCTCGTTTGTTGTTTATAGGCGTGTTTTGTCACCTTTTTATTGCATTTTATTGCAGCCTTTGGGATTTGTTAATTGCATCCACTAAAATTGTGATTTTGTGTGAACTTGGTTTAATTGTGCAGCTCTGGCCTTTAAGAGGTAAATAAAGTCATCTGCTCAGAGGCTTCAGAGGCTAAACAACAGGAGGAAAAGTGTGTTTGAACAGACGGCTGCATTAAAGACACAAACAGTCACACACAATCACACACAATACAATGAGCTCATGATTCCATTTTTATCACTGTATCGCCCAGACCTAACCCAGCATCAGAAAAGTGCCATAGTGCACCTTTAACAAAGCTGGTTGTTGTGTTTTTCAGTTCACGCTGTCCAAGTGTGTGGACGCTGTGATGGTGATGGGGAACGCTCACTTGTCCATGGGCAGGACCAACAAACTGTGCGTCATCGCAAGCCACTGCCAGGACAGGTACAGTCTCTGCACCTGCCAACATTTTAGTGTTGTATTTTACTATTGAAAACATAAACATACATGACAATATTGAAACTACTTCATGCCGCTCACACAATAACTCTGAATTATGTCAATTCCAGAAACCCTTTTCTAAATGTACAATATCATTAAAAACCTGCTGCACATAAAGAGCAGGATAAACACTTGCGTATCTTTTGTTTGTGTCCATTATAATTATTATGTTGTAGAAGTTACTTACTCGACCCTCTTCAAATCAAATCCTCTCGCGTTACAATAAAATAACAAAAAATTCCCCACAAGTGCACAGAAAGATTGTGTTGTACTGAAATAACGGAATAGTTTAATAAATATACTTCAAAATATAGCTCTTTGGTCAAATAAAGCCTTCAGGACAGAAAATCTTTTAGAAAAAACAATAATAAAAGTAATATGCTAATGATTTTTTCCAAATATGAGGTGCTTACAATACTGTTTGAAGAACTTTTAACTCATTACTACATTAAAGTTAAAGTGCACATTAGAGCTGCAATGATTACGGAGCTCACTCGCCCATTGGTTCTGGACTTAAATTCTGGAAGTCAATTTTCCATTCATTTTTCTCATCGGAATCCAAAAAAATAGTATAAAATGTTTGAAAGCTCAAAGCGAATCAGCTTGTGGCGAGTAATGAACATAAGACCTATAATTGTATGTAATATCTGTTTCTGAAAATGTATAAACCGCTAAATTATTAAAGCATTTAGCAAAATTTTCAGTTTTTTGGTTTTTTTTGGGCTGAAAACAACCGCGTTATGGACATTAGTCGCCACAGAGCTGGTTAGCCTCCGTCAAGCCTTTAAACTCGTAATATGTGAATTTTTCTAAATCCCTGTGTCAAAAATGAATGAGAAATTTGCTTCCAAAACTGCGGCTTACTGTGGGCGGGACGGACCGTGAGCTCCACACAACTCATCGTGACTGCTATGAAAGATGACTGTAGTTATGTAGTTATGACAATCATTATTTGGACTATATAGACTCTAAAATACAAGCCAGAGGACTTTTTTTAAAATAACAATGACAACATCATTATTAAAACAAAACAATGAAACAATAAAGAATAAACTATTTCTGATTTCCATCCATAATACGCTTTATCTGTAAATGTTATCTATAGAAGCCTTCAGTCACAGTTTGAACCTTTATGTGGTTAAAAATGTATTTTAAAAGTGGAGTACTGTTCAAGTGGAGTACTAAAAGAATCATAAGTGGCGGCCCCTTGTGGACACGACACAACTATAAAAGTTCTGGGAAACACTGCTCTAGAATGTCATGAGCGCGGACTGTTTATGGGACCTGGTCATGTATTGACCCTCTGACCGCTGCATGGGTTTGTGACTTCTGTCTCAGCCACTTCCTGTACCCGAGTAAGACGTGGAGAGGCGGAGACGGCCGGGATGAAGACACCTCGTCCAGCGGAGACGGCAAGTACGAGCTGCTGTCTGTGGCCAACAGCCTGATGGCCGACGAGATCCGCACGCTCATGCTGAAATGTGAGTGTGACGCAAAAACACACGGCGTGTGAGAGAATGTGAGACCAAGCAGACCAGTGTGCTCTTAAAGGTGCCGTGGTGGACCGTCTGCACAGAGATGTGATCACTTTGCCCAAACTGTTCCAGTCTAATCCGGCTTCATTTGTGCAGCACATTTTATGAAGTACAGCACATAACGCAAAACGAAACAAAACCAAACATTTAGGTCCAAAACAAACTGAACCAAAGCTGTTCTGCAGCAGGTTTAGTCCTGACTCTGGCACCAGCAGGAGGCCGGTCCGTGTTTAGTCCTGACTCTGGCACCAGCAGGAGGCCGGTCCGTGTTTAGTCCTGACTCTGGCAACAGCAGGAGGCCGGTCCGTGTTTAGTCCTGACTCTGGCACCAGCAGGAGGCCGGTCCGTGTTTAGTCCTGACTCTGGCACCAGCAGGAGGCCGGTCCATGTTTAGTCCTGACTCTGGCACCAGCAGGAGGCCGGTCCGTGTTTAGTCCTGACTCTGGCACCAGCAGGAGGCCGGTCCGTGTTTAGTCCTGACTCTGGCAACCACCAGGAGGCCGGTCCATGTTTAGTCCTGACTCTGGCACCAGCAGGAGGTCGGTCCATGTTTAGTCCTGACTCTGGCACCAGCAGGAGGCCGGTCCATGTTTAGTCCTGACTCTGGCACCAGCAGGAGGCCGGTCCATGTTTAGTTCTGACTCTGGCACCAGCAGGAGGCCGGTCCATGTTTAGTCCTGACTCTGGCACCAGCAGGAGGCCGGTCCATGTTTAGTCCTGACTCTGGCACCAGCAGGAGGCCGGTCCATGTTTAGTCCTGACTCTGGCACCAGCAGGAGGCCGGTCCATGTTTAGTCCTGACTCTGGCACCAGCAGGAGGCCGGTCCATGTTTAGTCCTGACTCTGGCACCAGCAGGAGGCCGGTCCGTGTTTAGTCCTGACTCTGGCACCAGCAGGAGGCCGGTCCATGTTTAGTCCTGACTCTGGCACCAGCAGGAGGCCGGTCCATGTTTAGTCCTGACTCTGGCACCAGCAGGAGGCCGGTCCATGTTTAGTCCTGACTCTGGCACCAGCAGGAGGCCGGTCCATGTTTAGTTCTGACTCTGGCACCAGCAGGAGGCCGGTCCATGTTTAGTCCTGACTCTGGCACCAGCAGGAGGCCGGTCCATGTTTAGTCCTGACTCTGGCACCAGCAGGAGGCCGGTCCATGTTTAGTCCTGACTCTGGCACCAGCAGGAGGCCGGTCCATGTTTAGTCCTGACTCTGGCACCAGCAGGAGGTCGGTCCATGTTTAGTCCTGACTCTGGCACCAGCAGGAGGTCGGTCCATGTTCAGTCCTGACTCTGGCACCAGCAGGAGGCCGGTCCATGTTTAGTCCTGACTCTAGGCACCAGCAGGAGGCCGGTCCATGTTTATGCCTGACTCTGGCACCAGCAGGAGGCCGGTCCATGTTTAGTCCTGACTCTGGCACCTGCAGGAGGCCGATCCATGTTTAGTCCTGACTCTGGCACCAGCAGGAGGCCGGTCCGTGTTTAGTCCTGACTCTGGCAACAGCAGGAGGCCGGTCCGTGTTTAGTCCTGACTCTGGCACCAGCAGGAGGCCGGTCCGTGTTTAGTCCTGACTCTGGCACCAGCAGGAGGCCGGTCCGTGTTTAGTCCTGACTCTGGCACCAGCAGGAGGCCGGTCCGTGTTTAGTCCTGACTCTGGCACCAGCAGGAGGCCGGTCCGTGTTTTGTCCTGACTCTAGGCACCAGCAGGAGGCCGGTCCGTGTTTAGTCCTGACTCTGGCACCAGCAGGAGGCCGGTCCATGTTTAGTCCTGACTCTGGCACCAGCAGGAGGCCGGTCCATGTTTAGTCCTGACTCTGGCACCAGCAGGAGGCCGATCCATGTTTAGTCCTGACTCTAGGCACCAGCAGGAGGCCGGTCAATGTTCAGTCCTGACTCTGGCACCAGCAGGAGACCGGTCCATGTTCAGTCCTGACTCTGGCACCAGCAGGAGGCCGGTCCATGTTTAGTCCTGACTCTGGCACCAGCAGGAGGCCGGTCCGTGTTTAGTCCTGACTCTGGCACCAGCAGGAGGTCGGTCCGTGTTTAGTCCTGACTCTGGCACCAGCAGGAGGCCGGTCCGTGTTTAGTCCTGACTCTGGCACCAGCAGGAGGCCGGTCCGTGTTTAGTCCTGACTCTGGCACCAGCAGGAGGCCGGTCCATGTTTAGTCCTGACTCTAGGCACCAGCAGGAGGCCGGGCCGTGTTTAGTTCCGTGACTCTGGCACCAGCAGGAGGCCGGTCCATGTTTAGTCCTGACTCTGGCACCAGCAGGAGGCCGGTCCATGTTTAGTCCTGACTCTGGCACCAGCAGGAGGGCGGTCCATGTTTAGTCCTGACTCTGGCACCAGCAGGAGGCCGGTCCATGTTTAGTCCTGACTCTGGCACCAGCAGGAGGCCGGTCCATGTTTAGTCCTGACTCTAGGCACCAGCAGGAGGCCGGTCCATGTTTAGTCCTGACTCTGGCACCAGCAGGAGGCCGGTCCATGTTCAGTCCTGACTCTGGCACCAGCAGGAGGCCGGTCCATGTTTAGTCCTGACTCTGGCACCAGCAGGAGGCCGGTCCATGTTTAGTCCTGACTCTGGCACCAGCAGGAGGTCGGTCCATGTTTAGTCCTGACTCTGGCACCAGCAGGAGGCCGGTCCATGTTTAGTCCTGACTCTAGGCACCAGCAGGAGGCCGGTCCATGTTTAGTCCTGACTCTGGCACCAGCAGGAGGCCGGTCCATGTTTAGTCCTGACTCTAGGCACCAGCAGGAGGCCGGGTCCATGTTTAGTCCTGACTCTGGCACCAGCAGGAGGCCGGTCCATGTTTAGTCCTGACTCTAGGCACCAGCAGGAGGCCGGTCCATGTTTAGTCCTGACTCTAGGCACCAGCAGGAGGCCGGTCCATGTTTAGTCCTGACTCTGGCACCAGCAGGAGACCGGTCCATGTTTAGTCCTGACTCTGGCACCAGCAGGAGGCGGTCCATGTTTAGTCCTGACTCTAGGCACCAGCAGGAGGCTGGTCCATGTTTAGTCCTGACTCTGGCACCAGCAGGAGACCGGTCCATGTTTAGTCCTGACTCTAGGCACCAGCAGGAGGCCGGTCCATGTTTAGTCCTGACTCTGGCACCAGCAGGAGGGCGGTCCGTGTTTAGTCCTGACTCTAGGCACCAGCAGGAGGCCGGTCCATGTTTAGTCCTGACTCTGGCACCAGCAGGAGGCCGGTCCATGTTTAGTCCTGACTCTGGCACCAGCAGGAGGCCGGTCCATGTTTAGTCCTGACTCTAGGCACCAGCAGGAGGGCGGTCCATGTTTAGTCCTGACTCTAGGCACCAGCAGGAGGCCGGTCCATGTTTAGTCCTGACTCTGGCACCAGCAGGAGACCGGTCCATGTTTAGTCCTGACTCTGGCACCAGCAGGAGGGCGGTCCATGTTTAGTCCTGACTCTAGGCACCAGCAGGAGGCCGGTCCATGTTTAGTCCTGACTCTGGCACCAGCAGGAGGCCGGTCCATGTTTAGTCCTGACTCTGGCACCAGCAGGAGACCGGTCCATGTTTAGTCCTGACTCTGGCACCAGCAGGAGGCCGGTCCATGTTTAGTCCTGACTCTGGCACCAGCAGGAGACCGGTCCGTGTTTAGTCCTGACTCTGGCACCAGCAGGAGACCGGTCCATGTTTAGTCCTGACTCTGGCACCAGCAGGAGGGCGGTCCATGTTTAGTCCTGACTCTGGCACCAGCAGGAGGGCGGTCCATGTTTAGTCCTGACTCTGGCACCAGCAGGAGGCCGCTCCATGTTTAGTCCTGACTCTGGCACCAGCAGGAGGCCGGTCCATGTTTAGTCCTGACTCAGTTTGTTGTTTGTTTTTGCTCCTGACTCTGTCTGTGATTGCAGCTGAGATTAAAGGAACTTCCACTGACACCATGCTGGCCGGATCCCTCGCCAAAGCGCTCTGTTGTATCCTTTACATGATGTGAAGACATGGACATCTAATGCAGACTTTGGGAATTATACACAGCAGAGAAGAACTTCTTATGACCTGTTTTCTTAATGTGAGCGTGCAGATATTCACCGAATGTCCAAAGATCTGGAGGGTAAGACAATGTGCATAATGTGATCATTAGAACGACTGACTCATCCTTCTGTGCTCTGTGTTTCAGCCATGCAGGAGATCAAGTCCAGGATCCTGGTGAGCGGCAACTTTATCATCTGCCTCATTTAGACTTCTGGAGTTAATCCTGGTTCGGTCCTGGTTCGGTCCTGGTTCGGTCCTGGTTCGGTCCTGGTTCGGTCCTGGTTCAGTTCTGCCGATGTTGTTAAATCTTTTCATATTACATGTGTTCATATTTCTAAAGTTAGTTAGTTAGTTTATTTTTCTTCGGTCCATAGAAATACAAAAAATAAAACAAACAGATAAAAATAGCATATGAATAAAGAAAGAAAACATTTTACAGACTGAAAGGGTTTAGGCTGAAGTTTAACACTTATTTTGCCCAACCCTAATAACTTAAAGTATGACGTGCCAGACAGCGACAGATGAACATAATAGATAATAGATAGATAATAGATAGATCTATAATCACAGGCACATATAACACTTTTTATATACATATATATGTATGACATAAACAGACACAAACAGTCACTGAGCTGCACAAAGTCATTCTTTCGATTTCTTGATATTTTTTATTACATTGGATGTAAATTTTGTTTTAAAAGTGTAAATACTTTTAGAGTCTTTTAATGTCTCCTCCAAATTGTTCCATAAATTAACTCCTCTTACAGAAATACATCTATTTTTTTACGTTAGTCTTTACATTTCCTTTCTGAAAGACACTCGCTCCTCTGAGGTTGTACCCGGTCTCTCTCGGTTTGAACTTCTTTTGGAGACAGTGAGGAGCAAATGGTTATGTGCCTTATACGTCACAATTGCAGTGTTAAGATCAACAAGATCATGCAATTTTAAGGTTTTTAATTTAATAAAAAGAGCATTTGTTGGGTCATAATAATTAGCATAATTAACAATTCTAATGGCTTTCTTTTGTAGCAGAAAAATTGGTTCTGCTACAAAGTGTTGGACACGTGTGGCCTCGAGGAGAAAACCATTTGAATAAATCTGGCCCTCGTGTAATAAAGTTGAATAGCCCTGTTTTATACTCTTATTCTGGATTATATTTGCCAGATTATAGAAATTTGCATTTGACAGTCCATGACAACAACAACCTTTGCTTCAGTAGTGAACTGTTTTGTGCTTTTATTATTAACTAACAGTTGTCTTAATTGAATACAAATTTACTCTCCCAATAAAAATAGTATTTTTTTTTTACAATCCATCAGAAATGTGCTGAAACGTTCAATGATCAGAAACGTCACTTAGTACCTTTGTTTGGACCATTACATTGTGAGATTTCTTCTCTTATTAACACTGTTTTACATCCCAGTTGCCACACGTGCTCTAACATGTGCTCAAACGTGTCTTTTCTGCGCTCGTGTCTGACTCTGTTGAAGGTGATCAAAGCGGCAGACGACTGCGCCCTGCAGTACATGAATTTCATGAATGTGATTTTCGCCGCTCAGAAACAGGTTTGTGCCCAGAGACCTCACACATTATGTCTGCTTTATTGACATAGACGTCATGTTTCCTCACAGAACATTCTGATGGATGCGTGTGTGCTGGACGCCGACTCGGGGCTCCTTCAGCAGGTAACACCCCGAAACACACACCAGAATCATGCTCAAGACATTCATATTCATAGCCATTTTTATTTAATATGAATAATGCACTTCACAGTCTCGACAAATCCTCTGTAGTCATTATTCATTCCACATTTGAAGTCTGACATGTTTGACACATGTAACTAAAACGTTGTGAACATGAGGGTATTAAAGATTTGACTTTTTTTGTTTTAACGTTTTGCCTTTTTGTCCGCAGTTTATAACGTTACTTCCTGGTTGAACATGAGCAGCAGGGTTATACGCTGCTGCTCATGTTTGGCTTTGTATTTTGTTTGTTTTTTTGTTATTGATCGATCTAATTTTTATTTTGTCATATTAAAACAAATTAAAAAGTATTTCTATTAGGTCTGAGAATCACAGAGTAGACATTTTTAGACGTTTACACTGCAGACATTTTTTGCAGCTTTTTCACAGTCTGCACGTTTTAGACCATAAAGTCTATATTTAAACTGTGCACATGTGTACACAGCACACGTCGATAACCAGCCGCCTCTGTGTGTTTGTGTCAGGCCTGTGACATCACCGGCGGCTTGTACCTCAGGATCCCACAGAAGGCGGCTCTGGCGCAGTACCTGCTGGTAATGTTTGCTCTGTGTTCAGGTTTAGTACAGCACATACCTCCACGCACAGGCTTCATACAGGGCCTCAGAGGTTTACTAAATGGATATTTTTATTAAAGGGCTTTGTGCACCCAGTTTTGTGAAAAGTGCTAACAAACGCCTTGCAGTGAATACTTCGGATGCTCAGAATGAATGAGAAAGTGATCAGTGACTTTGGACAGCTGCAAACTGCTGTTTAATGTAAACTAGGGCTGCAACTAATTATTTTGGTCATAAATTAAGCTGTCCATTATTTCTTTCAATTAATCAATTAGTGGTTAGATTGCAAAAGACCTGTGGATATGAGATTTTTACTAAATTTGACAGATGAAGCTAAAAAGATGAACACATTTTCATTTCATATAAACTTGTTTTTTCATGAAAAACACCTTTTAATCATGTCATTTTGGAGTAATTCCTGCTTTAACCCCTTTTCTCTCCAAACATGGCACGCTTTGGTGTCTCTGTAGTCAGAAAATGATTATTCACTTAATTGACAATTATTTATTTGCACTTATTCCATGAACTTTTTCGTCCCTATAATCAACTAGTTATATTTTACACATTTTATTGACAGTAAAAATCAGGTGAAGAACAAAATGCACTGGACTTTAATGTCCAGAATGCCCCTAATATCTGAACACTGTTCAGCCTTAATGCAGCAGTCATGGGGTTAATGTAGTGAAGGACTCTGCAGTTAGTAATAAATGATTTAAATCCATATTGCTGTATGGATAATTGGCTCGGTCCTACAGTTTAGGGTCACAAACGTGTATCTGTCATTTCTGGCACATTTATTGGTGGAAGATGTAGGAGTTTTAGTTTTCCTAAACATGAGCTGTTTATGTCCTCAGATCTGAGGTAAACATGTTTAAATCAAATGTAGCTTTTACTGATGACAACTGTAATGACTGCAGAAACATGACGGACGTGTGGTTTATGTTTTCATTTGGTGTTTGGGTCTCAGAGGATGAACCTGATTCATGGCCTGAAGATGAACTGAGGAGGACAAAACACAGACTTTATGCTTCAGGTTGAACTATAACATAAGATCACCATTTTACATTTTGTTGATTGTAAATTGATCTTAAACAGTCTAGTAATAAAATAACAGAAAATGCTTTTATTTTTGAAAACTTACTATGATATTTTACAAACATATACAATATATAATACAATTCAGTGCCTTGATTTTTCAAATAATCACACAACTGCAGTCCAGGGATGTGGGCGGGGCTGGGGGATAGGTGAGCACTGGAGCCTCAGTTGCGGGACAATAATGATCTCATTATGTTCCTTCTCATGTTTATAATTCATCTATGGAAATACTTAAAGCTGCGGTACCTGGTTTTCACACTGTGGAACCAGAAGTAGGTTTTTAACTCAAACTCATCCTTCGCTCTCACAAACCCTTTTGCACGTCGTTAAAATTTGCATGTATTCATTTTCAGTCCCATGCACAGCTTTAAAACCGCTCTTTTCAGACGGCAAACTGAAACTGGGGAGGACCACCCAAGAGCAGCCAATCAGAGCGCTGCTTTTAGCCCTTACTTCAAGACAAAGTACTTAATGATTAGATGCAGACGGCACACAGAGGTCATTTTTGTCACAGTGTGCTGCTTTTACCAGATACTAAATGATAGACGACACACAATGCACTAATTTACTCCCAGAGAAGTCAGGTGCCCCAGCTTTAAATCCGCGGCTGATCATTCATAATCCTAACAGTCCTGTCATTGCTCCTCAGTGGGTGTTCCTGCCGGACTCGGAGCAGCGCGGTCAGCTGGTGCTGCCTCCTCCGGCTCACGTGGACTACAGGGCCGCCTGCTTCTGCCACCGCAACCTGATCGAGATCGGATATGTGTGCTCCGTCTGCCTGTCCAGTAAGGCTCGCTCAGCCCCCGCTTCAAAAACAAGTCTGCAAACAAAAACACTCTAAATCCTGAATGGAGGCGAAATGAAGTGCAACATGCTGGGATTTCGCTGGAGAAATTAGGATTTAACCTCAGAATATCACAAAATATGAAAAATGTAGATGATTTTGTAAAATGAAAAGCGCTCAGACACACGTGAGTGACATCGGAGCTGCTGCACAACACATTTATTATTGTATTTTACATTATGTTTAAAGTCTATATGACAGGTTAGACTCATTTGACTAAAACGTAGTGAATATGATTGTATTTAACATTTTACTAAACATTTTGCCTATTTGTCCCCAGCTTGACAATTTTCATTATTTTCATAATGTTACTTCCTGGTTGGACATGAGCAGCAAATATGAATATGAGTAATTGTACAACTGTTACCTAGCAACCATTTTGAAAACAAGGGCTAAAATCCATGCAAAGTACAAAATAGTTATGATTTGACAAATAATAAAATCTGATAACACCTTAATTTGTTGAATGAGCATTTAAACTGTCAGAAAGATGTGTCTGTTGAGTGTTAACCGTCTGTTTATTTTCAACTGTGCGTCGCTTTTTGATGACATCACAGGTGGAGGGATTCCATTTTAAAACTCAGCACTACTTCCTGTAATTTTAAACTTATTTATCAAAAATTCTTCTGGAACTGCAACTTCAAAAATGTAAAACTATGTGTCGTCCCACCAAACTAAGCCATGATTTAAAGACAATGAGAACCTGTCATGTAGACTTTAAGGACATTATGATTAACTGAATGAAGAAAAAATCCAGCTTTATGGGTTTTAATGGAATAATACTCACAGAAATGTTGAGCCCACAATCATTTTTCATTTTATCTTGAGATATATTAGACTATACCATAAATTAGATTCTTTGAAAGTTAAAAATACCATTTTAGGGCTAGAAAATTGTATTTTGTCCATCGTTTGTTGTAGAAAAGCAAACTGACCTTTGTACCCTGCAAATTCAAATGTGTTTCTTTTTTTCAAACAGTATTCTGCAACTTCAGCCCCATCTGCACAACCTGCGAGTAAGTGTGTCACATTTTTACGATAAATGACGGTTTTAGAGAAAGTTAACTGTGAAATTGAACTCATTTGCAGGACGGCATTCAAGATCCAACTTCCGCAGATGGTCAAGCCCAAGAAGAAGAAGCTAAAGCCGTCTTGATGATGAATTTACTTTTGGCAATTCTGTTTTGGTATTTAATAACTGTAACTGCTCCAATTTTTCATTAAAATACAAAATCTGCATTGTTTTTTGTGATATTAAGTTTTTAAATATTTAGTTGTATCAGAATATTGATGATTTTTAATGATTATTTCAAACTTCAAATGGACAGATATTAGACATGGACAATGTATGGCCTGGATAGCATTGTGTAAAAATAATTGTAAAAAAGTTGCAAAAGGAGATGTCGATTCATTTTATAGTGAATCATCTTTAAGCTTTATACCTGAACATCGCCAGAATAAATGACAGGTTAGACTACTCATTTCACTTAAATGTAGTGAAAGTTTTGCTAGTTGTTCCCAGTTTGACCGTTTTTGTTTGTAAGTTTGTTGTTTCCTGGTCGGACATGAGGAGCAAATATGACACAGGTAATAACAAGGTAAAAACACCTTTATTTTTGTTGAACGTTCATTAAAACAGGGATTCTGTTTTAGAACTCAGCACTACAAAAAAAATAAAAAAATCAGAAAATACTTCTGGTCATTTTAATCTTTTATTTTTCAAAATCTCTTCACAAACAAACTTCATGGATGTAAAACTATGATAAATATTTACCACAGACTCAACCCACCAAAATAAGTCATAACTAGAAAAACATGAGAATTTGTCATATAGGAATAATAAACGTTATTATTCTTAGATTCTTTAGAGAGACCAGGTGTAGCTTTACTTTTACTTTGACCTCCTCTGCCATTTAAACAGTTAGAGGCACATTTTAGCACATTTCTGTCAGATATCTCAATTATCTGATCATTATTATCAGGAGAAAACAAGAAGTCCGTATTTTCATTTGTGAACATCGAACGTGCGCACAATAACTGACATTTTCTGCAGTGCACAAACAAACTTTATTTGAACTCCACCCACGGTCACCACGGCTACCGAGCGACCGGAACGATGTTGCACCTGAAACGAGGAACAAACAAACGTGTTTTTGTCCACAATACAACTGTTTGGTTCATTTCTGACTTCTGCGGCGGGCCCTCACCCCAGAAGTCCCCGGCCCGACCACCTCTGGGGAGTCAGGGTCATGGGACACCTCTCTCCACCGCGGACCACCACCACACGCAAGGCCTTCTGTTACACACAGTATTTTATTTTACACATTTATGGTCAGACTCTGCAGGTGAATAGGGAAACATCTTCAATTTAGAGAGATCCATTTGAAACTGTAGTTCACATGCAAAAATGTAAGAAAAAACTATTACGAGTTTTTCATCATCAAATAAGGGATTTTATGTGTTAAAACTGCCAGATTATCACATATTTCAATCTGAAATATGTGAAAAGGTTTACATTTCTTGCTTCATTTGGTTGACATACTGTATAAGGAAAAAATAACAGGGGATTTTGGATTTTTTTATTTAGTATTTGAGAAAACAAGATTTGGAAAAAAATACAAAATTGGCTTCTTTCTTGGTGTTAAAACTTGAATAAATCAGACTTAGAACTAGATCTAAACAGATCCTTGTGTACAATCTTTCAAAATCTTGGTCTGTTCGAGATTGTACTGTTGTTGGTGCAGGAGCTACTTTAAGGCTGATTACTGTTTCTGTGGGAGATGCATTTGGAGAAAACTGTTACAATGTGCCAAATAAATCTGTGGCTGAAGTGGATTAAATGAAACATTTTTAGGTGCAGATTGGACAAGAGCGCAAACTGATAAAAAAAAAACCCAGCTGAGTCTGTGAGCGTCCTTACCCCTTCACTGTGCTGCACAACTGAAGCGATGTTCTGAAGATTTTGAAAATTACTGGATTTGACTGATCCAAACTCAATGACTTCATCACCAACTCGGAGTCCCTAAAAACAAACGTAAAATGAAACGTATGAACTGAACAGGATTAATCAAACAAGCGTGAATTAAGCGAAATGCAACTCTAGGTATGTGTTTGATGAGAGAACAAGGTTAGACATTTGCATAATGGTGCACAGCCCAAAGAGCATATTTAACGTGTGGTGCAGAGCGTGAGACTGACGGCAATGTGAGCGGGCGAGCCAGCAGTGACCCCGTCCACCCGAGCGAAGGCCGTGGGCAGACCGGGCTCCTCCTCCTCCATGGGGTCGTCGTGTGCGGCCCCCGAGCCCCTCTTCTCCTTCTCCTGAGCGTGCAGTTTATGGAGCGCCTCCTCGATCTCAACCATGATGGCCTTGTGGTCGTTCTGCAGACCTGCAAATCACCAAAGAGAGCCTCACAACTCTGATTTCATTGTTCGTAGATATGTTTATTTCTTTTGTGCTTTGCTTCTTTGGCATGGACATGTTAAAATATCATATGTGATATTTAACATCATTTAATCATGTGCAATACTGTAACATGTGTCATTCACCTGTTATAATCATGTGCAATATAATTCAACATACTATTAATACACTTTTATCTCACTATAGTCACTTACTGTATATAACAAGACACTCAAGCCACTTTAGTTGCCATTTTACTGTAAATAAGAGTGTGCACTTTATACCTTATACTTTAAACATGGTAATAAAAATACAATTTAAAGTATATTTATCCTATTTTTATTGCATGCGCCTATTTCTTTCATTCCTGTCCTAAACTGTGTGTTGCAACAGTGGAATTTCCCCATTGTGGGACAAATAAAGGATCTCTTATCTTATCTTATCTTATCTTATCTTATCTTATCTTATCTTATCTTATCTTATCTTATCTTATCTTATCTTAACAATCCATAAAGAACATACAGCTGCAACTAACCAGCTAACAAAGAATAGTGATTATTCTTTTGACTAATCGATTAGTTGTTTAGAAGGTGACAGGGTTAGACACATTTTACCAAATTGGACTCAGCTAAAGCTTAAAGGAGCCCTGTGTGCCCTCTTACAGGTTAGACGATGCACAGGGTCATATTGGCCAAGTCTTTTGACAGTCGCTGGCTGTGTTTTGGAGCTTTCATGTCATAAAAGGGGTGATTTCTGGCCCTTAAGCTCTGCTTCACTTTAATAGACCCAATAATGCCTGGAATACAGGCTGCCAACTGTTCATTAACCTTTTTAAGTTGTTATTGGTGTTAAATATCCAATTAAAATATTCAATTAAAATGTGTGTAAAATAATCCCTAACCATGAATACACTGAACCGTAGGTAGCTTCACTCACATGCGATCTGGTGCCGGGCCGTCCTGATCTGGTACAGGTTCACGTCCCCCCGGGGAAAACCCTCTGCGTCCACCAGGGGCCCTTCAATGCCCACACCCTGCTGTCACATGGACATCACACAAGTTTAAATTATTTTGTATTTATAAAAGTTTAGATAGATCTATGTACTGTGTTCTATCCTGAGAGAGAAAAATATACAATAAGATAACATACTGTGTATTTATATATACACATATATATACATGTATACATATATACATATATAACTATATATAACTAAAATTCATTATCATCTTCAGAATCATAGGCATCAACAAAGAGTAATCTTGTCTAATCTATGTCAAATTTATTTGAAAAAAAAAGTACTTTTTAAAATCTGGTTGTTTATGTGACAATTGCATTACTTTTTCACTCAGTTTTATTTCATAAAGCTCGTAATGAGTCCTTAGATAATAACAGTAACACTTTGTATATATGTATATATTTTATTTATGAAAAATAAACTAAGTTTTTTAAATTATTATTTTCTTCTTTGACATATGTCACTTAGCTTTTCAAGTGAATTGTTACTGAAGGGACGTTTTTGACATAAAACATTCTTTAATCCATAGATGGTTTGATTTTGAGCGTGTAAAGAGAAGGTTTTCACTTTCCGTCTATTTAAAGCGAAAAGTGACTTAGGAGACTGGAGTCATCTGTGAAGGATTATGTAATATTTGGAAATGATTACATGATTACACATGTAATATTTGGAAACGAATCGACTCGATTTTATTGGTGTTTAGATCCCACACTACGCACTTAGCTTAGCATGCTAGCAGGCTGTGACACTTACGTCCTCCAGCACGTCATAATAGGCTTTGATCTGTTCTTCTATCTGGTCTTTCTTCTGAATCAGAGCCTGTACATCGTCCATGGTGAGGGCCGAGTCTTCACAGGCTTCTTCTGTCAGTCTCATCTTCGTGAGTTTCGTGTTTACGGACTGTCACTTCCGAAACAACACTCGTCTTTTCCTTTACGTAATGACGCCATCCCGAGCTGGCGTAACGTGAGGCCACGCACTGCCCCCGTGTGGTCACAGCGTTGCTGCTGGACTGTCAATCATTTATTATAAGACAAAAGCCGTCTAAGAAAAACTATAACCTTATTACAATCCAATTACAACTGCATTATTGATGAACGCAGTCAAATCTATGGCTATGGTCGGTTTCTTTGTTTTTGTTTTACAAGCATCCAAAATGTTTTTGGGACTTGTAGTTTGAAGTTTAAATAAGTCTACTGTTAAATTATTCCCGCAAAATGTAACAAATGCATTAGCTGAACCGTCTGAAGGGCTCACATGAGGGACATCTTTCATAAAATCATTAGTTTGTTCTCAACACGTTTAGGGCCATAGATTAGCTTTAAACTGAGAGAAGAACCGAGGAAATTGAATTTTTTTTTTTTTTTACTGTATATGACAAACACGTCCAAAGCCAAACTGTGCCTCTTTACATGAACAAATGTGAAACTCCAACGAACATGATCAAAACTACAGTTTCTTACAGAGAACCAAAGAACAGCAGCGTGTGAAGTTTAACCAAACCAACCTCTGAACACATTTTCTCAATTTCCACCCAAAATAAAGACCAAAACAAATGTTCAGTAAATTCCAAAGATGTTCCATCTTTATTCAATAGATGCTCGTGTGAGTTGTTTTTATTTCCCATTCATACACTTTTTCTTTTAGAGAATCAGCCTCATATTCACTTAGAAACATTGAAAAAAAGAAGTAAGCCAAATGGGTCACACAATTAACACGAACGTGTGCGCGCCAAGTCAAATCTGGACACAGAAAACAGAAGTGCCCTGTCTGTGCAACAGAAAACATGCTCCGACAGAAGAGTGTGGGGTGTGGCTCCCAGGAGCCTCTGCGCTCAGCTCAGAGTGTTAGTGCCACAGGGGCTGCAGGAAAAAACGAATGAAAACTAAAAAGTACAAGCTAAAATGCTGGCTAACTGAGTATTAAACTCAGTTAGTATTAATTTCAAAGAACAGTGACACTATATTGTTTTGTTTTTCAAAGCAAAATTAAACATTTTATCAAAGTTTCCCATTTTAGCCCATGCTTATGCTTGTAGGGAGTGGGACAGGAAAGGGATGGAAAATTGGTGGGAGTGGGACGGGACAGGAAAGTCTTTCCCACTCAAAACAGGATTGTGATGGGACAAGATTTTTTCCACGGGAACAGGACAGGAGTGAGAATTCTGTCCCGTGTCAGTCTGCAGCACCAGGATTTCATAATGTCATCTTTTCTCTTCATAATTCTAGTTGGTTCATTAATTATTTGAGTGGGCCACAAGCCGCTGTACAAGCCTCCAGTTTAACTTCTGTGAGCAGTACATGTAATGTTTAGTCCATGAGCTGGGCCAGACACCTGCTCCAACAGATCACAGACCGATCTGTCCTCTGTGCGTGGGGCCGAGCAGTGCCCTGGTTTAAGTGAGGCTTCTGTTCTTGTAGCCAGAACACTTCTAAGTCCATTCCTTCTGTGAAGATGATGGGGCGTCTATCTGTGCCATGCACTTTCTCTTGTGGTTTTGGAGTGCTGCTCCTGGGATGAATGATAAGTTTGTAAAACCGCAAGAGTGCAATGCCCCCTCTCTGTCGTGCCTCTCTCAACTTTGGCATCAGTTCCCTTTGTTTTGATTGAACAGCATCTGTGCAGCCTTCATCGATGTGAAGACGTGTCCCTCTGAGAGCCTTGGTTCTCTGTCAGATTTGTCCTTAAATCTTTGCAGTCGCACTACAGTGGGCCCTGGTGTGTCTTTATGTTTCCCCGTTCCCACCTCTCCATCTGTACTTCCCTTTGTAAGTTCAGCTTCTCACAGCTTTTCACTTTTAATTTCAGTTTCAATCCAGGTTTGACTCAGCCACTACCTCCATCACCAGGTCGTTTCTTCTGGACTGGGACTCAGGACACTGTCACCTTAAACAGGCCGCACTGGTCTGCTTTGTCTTAATGTCATCCACATCAGACTGTGGAAACTGAAGGCTGGTCTTTAACTCCTACAACTCTCTCTCTCTCTGTAGTTTTATCCACAACAGTTTTGACCATTCCTTGAAAAATGTCTTGTTTTAATAATTCTTTAAACCTTTCCTAACCCGCTGAAGGATACACAGCTTGTGTGACACTGCCTATGCACATGTAAAAGCAGCACACTGTGGCCGCTGTGAAAGAAAAATGTCTTTTGATGTATTATATATATATGTAACCATTTGTCTGTAGTATCTTCATGAATTGTCTGCGGCCAAACCTGGAGCTACAAGTGTCGAGAGGGACACCTTGGGTCTATTGTGTCTCTCTTCCCTCCTAGGCCAGCCACACAATAGCTCCCATTTGGCTCCTCCAATCCAGGAAGCACCATTTACATTCTAATTTGATCACCCAGACCCCCCCTGCATGCAACCATTTTAATGTGTATTGTAATGTACCCCCCATCTTGTGACTGCCTGACAAACCTGTTCTCCCGGTGGCCTTTATGGGCCGGCCTACTGTAACTCTATAAATTGCTGCGTTTCCTATTGTGTGGCTCGCGTCGTTGCTCCGTTGATCACCCGTGTAGTTGTCTAGGAACTGTATTCTTCGATATATCAAAGAATAAAGAATCCACCTTTTTGAGAGAGACAGTGCTCCATTTTTCTTGGACTTATCACACAAATTTCCACAACACCGCGTTTTGTAGCTAGCATTAAAAATGACTGACTTCAGAAAATAGAGCACAGTGTTTTTATTGACGTGTATCGCTGTCATAACACATGGGGCATGTGTTTGTTCTATTTGTACTATTGTAATGTAATTATGATTACACAATCAGCACAACATTCAGGAGCGATTGTGGATGGTATGAAGCAGCCCGGCTCAGACCGACAGTCAGCTTGTCCAGACGGTAAATCCAAGTCTATTCATTCATTCATTCATTCATTTTCTACCGCTTATTCCCGTTAGGGGTCGCGGGTGACTGGAGCCTATCCCAGTGACTTTGGGCCTTAGGCGGGGCACACCCTGGACAGTGGCCAACTCATCACAGGGCTGACACAGAGACAAGGACAGACAACCATTCACTCTCACATTCACACACTAGGGACAATTTAGAGTTGTCAATTAACCTACACAGTCATGTCTTTGGACGGTGGGAGGAGCCGGAGAACCCGGAGAGAACCCACGGTAACACGGGGAGGACATGCAGACTCCACCCAGAGAGATCGTGTGATGTTAGGAATTCGAAACCACGATGTTGGGGTGGTCTGGGATTCAAACCCACGATCTCCTTATTGAGAGGCAGAAGCTCTAGCCGCTCTAGCTCTAGCCGCTCTGCCACCGTGCACCCTCCAAGTCTATTCAGTGAAAGGTAAATGTTTCCCCAAACCTCACTCCCAAAAAGTCGTGCTCACAAACGCTCCAAAGTCACACAGGAGAAACTCAGACTCCCACATTACTCCAAAAGCAGGTCCGGATTTTATTTTTCTGGACGAAAACTGCAAACAGGGGGTTTGTATTTTGAGAAAATATTGTCAGTCGAATGGGTCAGTTACTCTGTTTCACAAGGACAAAGTGTCAGGGAGTAACTGAATCCATGTACCACCGATACGTGTTCAGAACACAAGTTTGTAAGTTTGTAACTGGATTCCGTCACAGTTACTGTTTTTAAATGTGGTATTCGGAATACAAGGGGATACATTGCATTTTATCAAATGTAGACATAATTTTAAAATTAAAGTTCTGAGGCTTCTCTGACCGCTCCCTCCTGGTCCTGAAGCCTCTCTGACCGCTCCCTCCTGGTCCTGACCGCTCCCTCCTGGTCCTGACCGCTCCCTCCTGGTCCTGAAGCCTCTCTGACCGCTCCCTCCTGGTCCTGACCGCTCCCTCCTGGTCCTGAATGCTACACTCCTGACGGAGCTGGATTTTTTTGTTTATTTCTTTAATACGCCGCCACAGGCTGCAGCGTAGCTTTATGAAGGTTCTGACTGTTTTGGTGCAGACACACCTTTATCGCTAATGAAGTCTCATTTGTGTCCTTGAATGACCCTATAATAATGCACGGGGACTTGAAACTGTTCAGAGACAAATGTACAACACCAAACGTCTCACACATGAACGCTCCGTGGTCACACTCACCTCTCACAGCATTCAGTCACAGATTTCTCTGTTCCAAACTCTCCCAATATCTATTTCTAACAGATTATTTGATGAGTGCAAGAGAACAATATCAAGTTTTAAGGCAAGGCAAAAAAAAACAAAAAAACTTGCATCCATTTCAAAACTTTTCAAAACAATTAATCAAAGAAAAAGGAGGATGGGGTTCTGAAAAATGACTTTAATTGAGCTTGTTGCGTTGGAGTGACCCAGAGTCTGAAGCTCAGTGGACCAGTGTTGAGTGTGGGGGGTGCCAGGCGCTCCTATCCAGGCCTTCCTGGCAGATGACATAATTTTATTTATTTATTTATATTTTCTTCTTTTTGTTTTGAATAATTATAATCCTTTTTTTTCTTTTCCTTTCAGTCATCATTATCATAATTATTACTCCCATTTATATTTATTAGTTTGAATACAAGTTCATTTAGTTTGAATCCTAAATCCTTTCCTGAAATGGTCTTCTGTTCCATCCTAGATTGTGGATTACAATAGTTGATTTAAATCAAAAGGTGCATGTGTGTACTTCTACATCAAAAATGAAACCTATACAGCATTTTTCTAGCCCCAAGTGTTTGAAAACGTATTTTTTAAAATGTTTTTTGACATCACAACCTGTTTCAACCAAATATCCGTCCAAATTTAAATATCTATAAGTATATTTTTTGTTGATGTAAACAGTATGAATCTATTAGCAGCTTGGAATCTACTAGAGCAATCATTAAAATGCATAGATCACTGCTGTTTATAAAGTCTCCAAACAAAGCAGAGGCAACATTGAACTTAAAATGGAAATCAGTGATTTGCATTTTTGGCTTATGTTCATGTTTGAGGCATAATCCTAGTCTCAAAATAGGAGCCAGTTTATTGGGATCAATTGTTACGCAAAGGTATCAGGAGGGCTGGTGATTTGAGGGGAACAAACTAATGTCCTACACAAGACCGTCAACAAGCACAAAACGTGAGCTTGTCTGATATTAAAAAGTTACTCAAGCAACTGTTCTTGAGCGACTGTGAGTATTACCCTCTGGTGCTGTGTACTATGTTGAATCTTTGACTTAACACAATACAATACATGTGGTTTAAGAAAATAGCTTTAATTTTCATGACAAAGGTTGTTTTTGTTTTTTTTACTAAAAAGACTGAACACGGGCAGAGATCAAACTGCCTGAACTTTCTCTTGTACAAAACCAGCAGAACACAGAGCCGACACAGCCATCTGCAAAGAACATTTCAATGATCGGAGAATGAGCATCACTGTAAGGCCAGACACTGCAGCTTCTCCTGTAGAAAAACAACTTTTTCATCATGTTATGTTTTCATGTAGAAATAAGGCATTTTATGTGGAAAAACGGCCAAAAATACACACATTTGGGACAGATAAATCTTTGTACGCTTTTTATCATAATATGTACAAAATGAACTGAGGGGATTTGGGATTTCTTATTTATTTGACTGAAAATTGTCCTAAACATTCAAATTTCACCTTTAAAACTTCAGTAAATCAGTTTAGAATCAGATACCAAAAAATCCTTCTGTACGTTTTGTCAGAATCTTGCTGAGTCCAGATTGTACAGTTTGGTGTGGGATCTACTTTAAGGCTGATCTTTATGTCTCGAGGGACAAAAATGCATTTGTCTTTGAAGTTCCAATGGAAGAATAAAACATCTTTAGGGGCAGATTGGACACATTTGTAGTTTCCACATGAAAGTCGATATGTTGAGAGAGAAAACTGACCTAAAAACAAAAAAGTGAAAAATAAAAAAGTTTGACTGTAGTGTCTCACCTTAAATAATTCAGAGACAAGTAACTTTAAACAGGAAGGCTGCATTGTACATTCAAACAGGAGCTTTTGTCTGAAATCACATGTAAACTTACAATAGTGCAAGAATCCAGAGAGAGGAAGGACACTTTGTGCACTGGACTAAGGCTGTTTCTGATAAGGCTGAGTGATATTAGCAAATTAAATATGACATCTCAAATATACTTACACTTGTTGACCAAATTTCAAAACACAATTTGCCATAACACGTGGCCACTATTTCTAACGAATTGAAAGACAATACTAAACTGCTCATCTGAACAGTTCCTACAGAATGGTGCGTCTATTCTATTCACATACCATTTAAGTGGACGGTTAAAAGTGATTCTAAATGGCTCTTGTTCATTGTACTAGTGCGCATGTACCATAATGGATATCCTGATTCATTTGTTCGCTGCGAAGGAGACATTCTGCTCACCTTTACCCTGAGTGATGGGAGCCGCTGACCTCGTAACACACGTCCCCAGGAGAAAGGCTGGGCACCATTACTACACATCTGAGACACATAGGACTGCTTTTGAAAACTGATTTTGGAAGCTACTGGTTCCATCTCAATCCCTACTGAGCGCCAGTGGGCGGGGCTAGAAGCTAGATTTTCCCATGGAACTTTAACATTTGCAACTCACAGCCTATTCTATTGCTCGTCTTTTATTGAACATTATGAATCAGTTTTATAGTAGTCATTGATGAGTATTATGAAAAGATACTGGATGATTAAACAATAACTTGTTTATTTAGATTTAAAGGTGCTGTACCTGATTTTTCCTGTTTTGAAACGTAAAAAACATGTTTAAGTCTTTACAGCAGTCACGTGTATCTCTCTTATCAAATGCAGCATCCTAAATAATCAAATAATCATGATGAGTTTAAGAGTCCTCTTCACCAGTTTCTGAGCCCAGAGTGTCGCGGACTGTCACAGTAAAGCTAACAAACATTAGCCTGCAAATGGCGCACTTCCTGCTTCTCTCATAGAATAAAATGTTCTACAAATAGATGCAGAGAAAACATTGTGGTCTCATTTTAACTCAAATAGATGCTTTTACCTTATGTCTATACAGGGACAAAACAGATTTTACTTTATGCTCAAAATAAGACCATGAACTAGCTCTGTTTTTCACGTTTCATAACAGTAAAAATCAGGTACAGCCCCTTTAAGTACAAGTGTCAAACTATTTGACGGCACCCAGCCCTTCATATGATGGTTATAAAACTGCAAATCTAGCCACTATTGCCAACATCTCAGTTTCACCTGAGCAGATAATGGATGAATTACACAATAAAGCTCATATGTTTTTGAATTGTGTCATACTTTACAATCCCATATAAAAACCTTTGGTTGCTAAACCATAAAAATCCACATACAAAGATAGTGACATAAACAGCTTCCCTTTTTAGCAAAATGGTAAAGTCTTAAATATATCAAGGCATTCATTCTTCTTTGACAAATAATCTACAGATCCTTCCCTCTGAAAAATGTAGTTTAAATTAAATAAAAAGCCATTTGTGATTTCGTTTCACTCAAACAAAAGAATGGCTGCTCAGTTTTAGTTCAGTTGAGAAAGAGTGGAGCCTGGAGCCCTCAGAACCACAGGAGGAAGACTGGAGGTGGTGAAGCATGCTGGGACACAGTCCAGAGAAGGCGATGCATGCTGGGACAGAGTCTAAGGGTCTGCCTGGGACACGGCCTTCAGGGCTTCATCAGGCAGCAGCGTGGGCTCTGTCAGGATGGAGGTGCTTGTGCACAGGTGACGAAGTGTACTCAGCACCACTGAAACAAACACGCCACTTTCAACATTAATATCAAATTCTTCTTTTGTCTTTACAGTAATATGTAAAATGATACATTTTCTCTCTGTGCCCAGATATGAAGTAAAAGTCTATTTGACAGGTTAGACTACTCCATAACCGTTACCTAGTAACCGGATTGTAAACAAGGGCCAAAATCCACACAAATTACACAATAGTTGTGATTTGACAAACAATAATACCTGATAACACCTTTACTTTGTTGAATGATTGTTTAAACTGTCAGAATATTCTGTCAGTTGTTGTAAATTGTCCCTGTATTTTAAATGGTACGTCGCATATTGATGACATCACAGATTGTTTTAGAACTCTACTACTACTTCCTGTAATTTTAAACATTTTTAAAATGTCTTCACAAACTGCAACTTAATGGATGTAAATCTATGATAAATATATACCACAGGTGCTATCCACCAAAAATCATAATTAGAAAAACAGAAGAGCCTGGCATATAGACTTCAACATGTTCATATCAAGTGCAACAGAAAAGAGGTCAAAGTTACTTACTTAATAATTACGTTTTGTGTTCTAACACAGATTATCCAAACAGAGGGTACAAGGAGCTGCATTTCATCCCTAATGACCGCACTAACAGCCTCTGGCAGTCAGTAGAGATTCATAGAACTGTAGTTACATATGTCACTTAGACAGCTCTTTTACATCTACATAAGCCGCACTAAATGATGAAGAGTACTCACTGGGCCTGAGCGCTGGGAGGGAGCAGTGGCGGTCCAGCCACTGCAGCGTGGTCTGGCACAGCTCGGTGCGGCTCGTGGTCAGCACCATGCCGTTAAAGGACTCGAACAGAGGCTTGATTATGATGCTGAACTGAAGTGGACAATGTCAAGGCTCAACACAACGATTTACTGATTTGCAGCCCTCGCTGTGGAACACTCAAGACCCCTTTTTTTAGCTTCGCTTTTGATTAATACATTTTTTTAAGGATTACTATTGTGTATTTATTTATGTTCTAGTGTTATTAAATTTCAATTCAGTTTATTTATTACATTTTAATTCTAGGTCTTAACTCATATTGTGAGTTTGTACTTGGCATCATCCTTTTATCACTTTTAGAATCTCTAGTGTTTCTTCTGAGGAGCCTCTGCACCAGGAGCACCTGGTGGAGGTTTGGTGCCTCATCTCTCCTCTGGACTCTGGGTCCTGGTGGAGGTTTGGTGCCTCATCTCTCCTCTGGACTCTGGGTCCAGGTGGAGGTTTGGTGCCTCATCTCTCCTCTGGGCCTCTGGTGGAGGGTTGGTGCCTCATCTCTCCTCTGGACTCTGGGTCCAGGTGGAGGTTTGGTGCCTCATCTCTCCTCTGGGCCTCTGGTGGAGGTTTGGTGCCTCATCTCTCCTCTGGACTCTGGGTCCTGGTGGAGGTTTGGTGCCTCATCTCTCCTCTGGGCCTCTGGTGGAGGGTTGGTGCCTCATCTCTCCTCTGGACTCTGGGTCCAGGTGGAGGTTTGGTGCCTCATCTCTCCTCTGGGCCTCTGGTGGAGGGTTGGTGCCTCATCTCTCCTCTGGGCCTCTGGTGGAGGGTTGGTGCCTCATCTCTCCTCTGGACTCTGGGTCCAGGTGGAGGTTTGGTGCCTCATCTCTCCTCTGGGCCTCTGGTGGAGGTTTGGTGCCTCATCTCTCCTCTGGGCCTCTGGTGGAGGTTTGGTGCCTCATCTCTCCTCTGGACTCTGGGTCCAGGTGGAGGTTTGGTGCCCCATCTCTCCTCTGGACCCCTGGTGGAGGTTTGGTGCCTCATCTCTTCTCTGGACTCTGGGCCTCTGGTGTAAGTTTGGTGCCCCATCTCTCCTCTGGGCCTCTGGTGTAAGTTTGGTGCCTCATCTCTCCTCTGGACTCTGGGCCCCTGGTGGAGGTTTGGTGCCTCATCTCTCCTCTGGACTCTGGGCCCCTGGTGGAGGTTTGGTGCCTCATCTCTCCTCTGGGCCTCTGGTGGAGGTTTGGTGCCTCATCTCTCCTCTGGGCCTCTGGTAGAGGTTTGGTGCCTCATCTCTCCTCTGGGCCTCTGGTAGAGGTTTGGTGCCTCATCTCTCCTCTGGGCCTCTGGTGGAGGTTTGGTGCCTCATCTCTCCTCTGGACTCTGGGTCCAGGTGGAGGTTTGGTGCCTCATCTCTCCTCTGGACTCTGGGCCTCTGGTATAAGTTTAGTGCCTCATCTCTCCTCTGGACTCTGGGTCCTGGTGTAAGTTTAGTGCCTCATCTCTCCTCTGGACTCTGGTGTAAGTTTAGTGCCTCATCTCTCCTCTGGACTCTGGGCCCCTGGTGGAGGTTTGGTGCCTCATCTCTCCTCTGGACTCTGGGCCCCTGGTGGAGGTTTGGTGCCTCATCTCTCCTCTGGGCCCCTGGTGGAGGTTTGGTGCCTCATCTCTCCTCTGGGCCCCTGGTGGAGGTTTGGTGCCTCATCTCTCCTCTGGGCCCCTGGTGGAGGTTTAGTGCCTCATCTCTCCTCTGGACTCTGGGTCCTGGTGGAGGTTTCCTGTCCGTGTCCTGCAGTTGTAGGGGCTCTCTGCTCCTGGTGCAGACAGCTCCTCTGATGAGGTTTTGCTCAAATGGTGATTGATAACAAGCCCACTATTTCAACCATAGAACTATAATAAAACCTGGAAGATTAATCCAAAATGGCCGTCCTGTTTATCCCATAGACATAAAAATAGTGGACAGACTGTCGTCACTCCGCCCCATTCATGAAAATGCGGCTCAGTCATGGAGAATTCAAAATGGCCGCGGGTTAGCCCCCACCACTCCCCCCTCGGTGGGGAGGCGGGGAGAGGGCGACTTTGGGGCGGCCTTTTGCTGACGTACTGCCGTCGTTGCCTCTATGGTTACCGCCCACTCGTAGGTCTATGGCTGCGTCCTGACATTTCCGGTGCGTAAAGCCCGCCTTCTTCATTAGATATGCAAAACTTTAAAAAATCACAGCGGCTAAACCAGCCTGGTTCAAAAAAATTAATTCTAGGTCTTAACTCATATTGTGAGTTTGTACTTGGCATCATTCTTTTATCACTTTTAGAATTTCTAGTGTTTCCTCTGAGGAGCCTCTGCACCAGGAGCACCTGGTGGAGGTTTGGTGCCTCATCTCTCCTCTGGACTCTGGGTCCTGGTGGAGGTTTAGTGCCTCATCTCTCCTCTGGACTCTGGGTCCTGGTGTAAGTTTAGTGCCTCATCTCTCCTCTGGACTCTGGGCCTCTGGTGGAGGGTTGGTGCCTCATCTCTCCTCTGGACTCTGGTGTAAGTTTAGTGCCTCATCTCTCCTCTGGACTCTGGTGGAGGTTTGGTGCCTCATCTCTCCTCTGGACTCTGGGCCCCTGGTGGAGGTTTGGTGCCTCATCTCTCCTCTGGGCCCCTGGTGGAGGTTTGGTGCCTCATCTCTCCTCTGGGCCCCTGGTGGAGGTTTGGTGCCTCATCTCTCCTCTGGGCCCCTGGTGGAGGTTTGGTGCCTCATCTCTCCTCTGGACTCTGGGTCCTGGTGGAGGTTTCCTGTCCGTGTCCTGCAGCTGCAGGGGCTCTCTGCTCCTGGTGCAGACAGCTCCTCTGATGAGGTTTTGCTCAAATGGTGATTGATAACAAGCCCACTATTTCAACCATAGAACTATAATAAAACCTGGAAGATTAATCCAAAATGGCCGTCCTGTTTATCCCATAGACATAAAAATAGTGGACAGACTGTCGTCACTCCGCCCCATTCATGAAAATGCGGCTCAGTCATGGAGAATTCAAAATGGCCGCGGGTTAGCCCCCACCACTCCCCCCTCGGTGGGGAGGCGGGGAGAGGGCGACTTTGGGGCGGCCTTTTGCTGACGTACTGCCGTCGTTGCCTCTATGGTTACCGCCCACTCGTAGGTCTATGGCTGCGTCCTGACATTTCCGGTGCGTAAAGCCCGCCTTCTTCATTAGATATGCAAAACTTTAAAAAATCACAGCGGCTAAACCAGCCTGGTTCAAAAAAATTCACCCCCCTCAGCGTTGTCACAGAGCCGTAAGCTAACGTTTGAGACCAAAGCCGTATTTTGAGCCAGGCTCTAAAGTAGGTTTTGAAACGTCTAACTCCCCATTGACTTGCATTGAATAATTCTACTTCCGCAGCCAGCCCCTAGTGGTCAGCAGCAGATTGCAAACATGGCAGCCTGCAGTCGGCGGCTCAATTTGAGCGCGGTAGCATCGCCCACTGGTTTATCCCTATGGAGTGAGCTCATTGGCGCATGACCCCCAAAAATTTCTTACTTCCGCATTTACTTCCTGATATGGAGGCTGACATCTTTGCTTTACTTCCTGATACGGAGGCTGCCATCTTTGCTTTAGGGCACCATGTGACTACAATCCCCCATGATGCTTTGAGTGACGAGAGTGACCAGCAGCTGCGAGTTTTTGTGTTAATGTTAGCTTGTGTGATTGTAATTGTGTTCATGTTAGACACACATGAAAGCGTCATTTCCTTCTATTTTATTTAAATACCGATAATAATTCAGTACTGTCTGCAATTATAATGTGCAATTTTAGAAAAAGGCTGGTTCCAAGAGGCTGCAGTACCTCACACGGCCACAAATCAATCTGGGACCACAGACAGAGGGGGCGTGCCTTATCCAGTTCTTTTAATACATCCATGATTTCAACCTGTTGCAGTGGCATTTTGACACATCAGAAGTGCTGCTCTTACAGGAAGGATACAACCCAGAACTTCCAGTTGTGCAGTGTGCGCATCTTGACGTACTCGTTGAACTTCTCCTGCATGTGGTCGTACTTGTGGCGTGTGACTGGGACTCCAGTGGCAGGGAGCTGCTCCTGACACGAGCTGTGAGCACACAGAGCAGACACATGAAAAGAGCCGATGTGGCTGTGAGGACTTTGTGGAGAGAAGGAGAAATAAGAGTCACACACTTGATGGAAGCGTTGAGCTCCTCGATCTCCTCTCTCAGTCTGCGCACCTCCTCCTGCATCTGCTGCCTCTCCTGCTGCAGCTTCCCAATGTGCTCCACAGTCTTCTGCAACGTGACGGCATTACTGATCTGTACAAACAAACAAACAAACAAGACCACTGCATGACTGATCTGTACAAACAAACAAGACTGATCTGTACAAACAAACAAATAAACAAGACTGATCTGTACAAACAAACAAGACTGATCTGTACAAACAAACAAACAAACAAACAAGACCGCTGCAGGACTGATCTGTACAAACAAACAAGACTGATCTGTACAAACAAACAAATAAACAAGACTGATCTGTACAAACAAATAAGACTGATCTGTACAAACAAACAAACAAACAAACAAGACCGATCTGTACAAACAAACAAACAAACAAGACCACTGCATGACTGATCTGTACAGACAAATGAGCAGTCCACAGTTGTACTGTGGTCAATATCTGATCATCACACTATTCAGACCATACAGGGCTGTGACTAAACATGAATGACATTGTAAGCATATGGCAAAGCAGATTTACATTGGACTGGGCCTTGAGAGGTGGCACCAGGGTACAGAGTGTTTTGAAGCCGTTGTTGATGTTGCAGCGCCTCTTCTGTTCAGCAGAGATGTGTGTGGACCTGCGGCCCTGTCAGAACACAGTATGGTTAGAGAATGGGAAGAACAGTGAACAAACATAAACAAATAAATGTTAACAGGGTAACATTTAATTGAATAATGAATCAATCATTAGCTATAAACACAGTATGCATCGCATAAGCTACAAGCTTTGTTTTGTAACTATGTATGACTCCATTGTCCCTGCCAAATAAATAAATAAGTTATCACTTTTACTCATATTGTCTTAAGAACGCCTCTTTTTATTTACAGTAGAATAATATTTCAAGAGTAGAATTGTACTAAAGATTGAACTGCAAGAAAAAAATACTTTTAAGCAGATACAAGTACAGTGTTTACTGCTATAAAAACACAAACCTGATGTTCATTCTTCACTAGTGGTGAGCCGCTGCTGCTGATGGAAGACTGAGGACTGGGCACCTGGTCTAACCCACAGGGAGAGCCGCAGCCCGACTGACTCTGAACTGTGGGGACAAAGGAAGCCTTTATGTTACACAATACTATGTACATAGTGGATCAGTCTGATGTCAGTCCAGTGTGATGGTCTATAAAGTTGACAATTTAAAAGTACAAGCCTTTGCCCAAGTGACATCTTGGTAAAAGGAAGAAACAACAAAGAACTGTGTTGTGGGCTCTTATTTCAGCAGGTCTTACCAGCGGTGGGTGAGGCTCTAGAACTTTTGTGACTGGAAGAAAAGCAGTTGTCATTTGGTATTAAGGGCTGGGGAGAGTTCTGAGTTTGAGACACCATGTTGAAGCTTGGAGACTACAACACACAAGAAAAGAAAACACTGTTAGGTTAGAAGCACAGGAATGAAGATAATACAGATGTAATGCTCAGGTTTCGAAAATGCTCCATCTTTCTGCAATTTATAGATTATATCTTTGACATGTAGACCTTTTCCTACAGATCTACAAAATGACCTCATGCCATGCAGATTGTAACAATCGTGTTTGTTTGTATTGGACTGTGAGAGACTTACTCCAGACAGAGGAGAGGGGGCTATGACCACTCCTGTGTTAGGAACCACCTCGGCCTTCAGGTGTGTGGGCGTCACAATCACAGCATTAGCCCGGTTGGAGAAGGGCCCTGAAGCACACAATACAATTCAAGTTACATCCATCGGCCCATGTGCTTTTAAATAGAAGAGAGGCCCTATCCTACCATACAAGTAACAATTACAGCTTTGACTCAGATGGATTAAGTTTTCATTTGTGTTCCAAAGGCAGCTTTGAGGAGTGGTTGCTTACTTTGCGCCTTATAATAAAGTGGAGTTTGAAATATGACTCAGTGGCAATAAAAAACTGAGACAAACCACAAACTGCTGTACAACGCGGCCATAAAGAACAGATGTACCTGTGAGGATCAGGTGTGGGGCGGGGAGTGGGTTGGCCGGAGCGATGCGTTTCACTGGACGGTTCTTGTTGGCACTGACGGGGTGGTACGGCTGGGGAAGGGCAAACGTCTGCGTCACAGGAGGGGAGGGCATCAGGGCTAGAGCTGAGAGCTGAGGGGGAGTGGACTGTGTGGGTACAGAGCCATAGTCCGACACGGGGACTCCGTTGTGGGCCGTGACGGTGGCCGGAGCGGTGCGTGCTTCGTTCAGCAGCGTCCTGTCCAGTGAGGGGGGAGCGGAGGCAGGGGAGGACAGGTCTACGGGCGGGAGGCACTGCGTCAGAGGGTCATGGGCCAGAGGAGGCCCAGAGGAGATTGGCTGAGCGCTGCTGGCCTGGACCTGCTCCGAAAACAAAGGCATGTAGTTGGGTGCAAAGTTGGCACCGGTGCCGCCTCTGCTGGGTCCAGCGGTGTGACTGGCCATGGGGGAGGGCAGGAGCAGGGGCCCGGCAGGGGACATGTGGTCAGGAGGGAGCTGCATGGAGGACAGCAGCTGGGCCTGGAGCAGAGTACAGTGGAAGGATAAGCATCAGGAACAAAGCTAAACGTTCGCTTGTTGCATTCATTTGTTTTATAAACAGGGGTGGAAAGAGTATGGAAAATTTGTAGTTCAATAAAAATTTAAAGTAACAAAAATAATCAAAAAAGTAGACAATCTTGGTATTTTAGACCAATCTTTTGTACAATAAATAATTAAACTGTTCAAAGATGAAATACGTTTTTTAAACCGCAATCTGCACATTCTCTGAGCTTTGGCCAATAAGAGCAGGCAATACAGTGACATCAAATGTGTTTGACAGTAACGTGTGTAACTACAGTTCTATGAATACCGGCTGGCGAAGGGAACCCTTCAGTCCTCGAAATGTCCATGAAATAGAACGGAGCAGAGACAGCTGTAAGACAATCGTGCTTTAGGACAATTGGGACTTGTGCTGTACTCAGTAAATGTAGCCAATGACATGGCTAGAATTATACTCAAAAGTACAAATGCAGGTTTAAAAAAATACTACTCAATTAGAGTAATTTTCCACCATTGCTTATAAATATACATACAAGTAATTCATTTCACATTCCAAATATTGCATTCATTTTCCCTATACATGTTTCAATGGTGCACTTACTAACTTTTCTGGTACAGCATCCACCACCTGCTTGTCTCCATGGAGAATTTATTGCGTTGCGCAAAATGTTCAACAGTATGGCATTAAATTCCATGGAGACATAAAGGTGGCATTGCCCTCTGGCTTTAACCATCTGCACTGCTTTTGAATACATCTTATATACACCATCAGTGCAAAAATCTTTACTCAACTATAGTGTTTTTTCCTTAAACCCTGTGTTGCTTTGACTAAATTTCACAAATGAATTAGACCTAGAACACATAAAAACCCATGTTAACAGATTTGACTATTCGGCCTCAATTGCATGATTTTATAATGCAGTTAATACTAAAACTACTGAAGTACAATTAGATTTTTAGAAGTGATGTTACGAGCCCTCTAAATCGGGTTTAGTTACAACAGTGTCACCAGGCTTCCTCTCCATCGTCTCAGTGTGCATACCGGTGCGTTAGGGCCGTGTGTGTTTACCTGGGACGGGCAGATGCTGCTGGGTAGAGAGGCAGTGGGGGGAGCGGAGGGGTAGGCGGGTGGACGGAGGCTGTGAAATAAGTCTGTAACAAGAGTCTATGTTAGCGTCAGGTTAGTCCCACCACACTAGCCCTGTTAGCAGAAGCATGAGTGCAGCGCCGCAGTGGGGGGAGGGAGGGGCCGACAGTCACCTTGCAGGGGGTCGAAGGTCTCCATGAAGCCCAGGTTAGGCTGCAGAGGGATGAGGCCCGGCTGGATCATGTCTGCGTTCCCGGCGTGTGCTGTGGGAGGAGGTGGACAGGTCAGAGGTTGTTTTGAGACTGTACTGTATGAAACCTGAGAGAAGAAAATGACATCACAACCTTCTATGGGGCTGTGATGTTAACGTGGCGAGGTACTCATTTTACGAAAACACAGTTAAGATAATTATATTTACGATTCTGATAAAGAATTCACTTTTTTTCCCCAGTTTGGCCATTTTTTAGGCTTGAATTTTTACTTCCTGGTTGTAAATCACACAAGGAAATTCTGCAACTGTTCCCTGGCAACCATGTCATAAACTGGGCTAAAACTCCTCTAATGTCACAGAAAATATAATTTGACAAATAAAATTCAATTGAACGCCTTTATTTAGTTTGATTAATGTAAAAAAAAAAAAAAAATAAGCAGAAGACGACAAAGAATACAAAAAAAGTTTGTTAGTTGTTTGTAAATTGTCCCTGGTGCGACTCCCTAGTGATGTCATCATGTTTTGGAATTCTGCTCTACTTCCTGTAGATTTCAACATATTTTTCAATTTTTCTTCACAAACAGACACTTGATTGGTGTAAAACTACTATTAATATTTACGACAGGTTTCAATCCATTAAATAAAGTCAGAACTAGAAAATCATAAAAACCTGTCATTCACACTTTAAATTGAAACAGGCGCTTTTCAGGGAGAGGGACAATACTAGACAGATAGAACATTTGATCCATAAGAACAAGACGAGATTTTGATATAAAGTATAATAAATAATAAATAAGTAATAACTGCGGCTTAGTTCATCATTTTGGCCTATTTTGGCCTATTGTATATATTTTTGCTTTCATTGTAGAACAGCTTTTTGGAACAACAGCTTCTCATGGGATGTACCTCACCAGCACTTACCCCTTTTGTCCAGGCCACAGGGGAAAAAAAACACCTCACAAGATCCCTTTCCTCATGTGTAAACAATTTTGTGGCAATTTTAACTCATGAGATCTTGTCCCCTCCCTACAGTTAATGCAGCTGATCAAGCATATTGGTTGTATTAAAAAGAACCGCATGGTCCAGCTCTCTAACTAATAAAAATAAAAAATAAAAAGGAAAATCATATTGACTTATACATTTTAATTATCAGGTCGATCTCAGCAGTTGACAAAAAGAGTGAAAAAGAGTTAAGTTTAGTCATTTCAAGTCTGTGGCTGTGAGACGTGGCCAAAGCTAGAGTAAACAGCTTTGTCTGCAGCGCACTGGGTTCGGTTACTGTTAGATGCAGTATGTACTTAAAGTGTGTTTTGGGTCATACTAGTGTGTGTCGATCATCAGGAAGCAGCTATTGCTAACGTGCTTTGCTAGACTTGTTTTGCTCATGTCAACATATGTTATGTTAGCAGCAGTGGGCAGTTTAACTGAGTCAGCGATTGGTGAGAAATATTTTTCTTCTTCTTTTTATATCTGCTTTCTGCAATCTTGTTATCAAGACTTCGGTGTTCTCTCTTGTCCAATCATCTCGCACTCCGAGAGCCAAAAGCAAGCCAGACCCTTTTAAAAGGGAGTTTTTTTTGCTTTTAGGTTTAAAACAACTGGATTTCAGCTTTGAAACGGGCAATCCAAGATTCACGCGAGGCTCACTCTGGTTTCTGATTGGAGAATCATCTTATTATAACATCAATGACTTGTTCATCATGGCCAGTGTTTTTGTAACGAAGAATAAATCAATATTGCATTGTTATCTGTAAAAACACACATTTACCTCAATAATTTGCCTACTTTCCAGACACGCCAAATGTTAAAACTATTTTGTCCTTGAAAATTACTTGTTGTGTTTTTCTGCTCTTAAAGTAAATTAAATTGATATTCGGGTGTCCTTTTTCAAAATCTGGATTCTGAAAACAATTTAATTTACACCATGAATTGTGCTCTTATTTTATACAATCCAAACCAGCCTTGTATCAAAATTAAAATCCAGCATAATGCCAGAAATTGCACATTTTAAGCAAAATGTGTTGAGGGAGGTCCTCCTCAAACACACCTTGAAATCCTGCTTACTATGCGTGAACATTTACTTTAAAATGTTCTCCATTTCCTCACACATTCAAACTAGGAGGCTTCACAAATACTGTACTTTCTCTTTACAGAGCACCGTTGATCTCACCTATCTCGCGGGGGTTGGGCCAGGCAATGTGCTGGTGTGAGGCCAGAGTGGAGAAAAGTGTGTCGGAGAACTCTGACATGAGCACGTCCATGTCGAAGAGCGGGTCCATCTCCATGGGGGCGGGCGAGCTCTCCAGGCCTTTACGGGACACTCGCCGTATGCCCAAGTCTTCATCCTGGTAAAGGGGCAAACGCAGCATGTCTGGAGACACTTCCCCGAACAGACACAACTGCTCCTCTGGGTCCTTACGGCGGGTTAACAACACACACATGCAGGGATGAGTCCAAGCCAGTGGGAAACACATCTTTACATGCCATGCACTTCTTCCAAACAGCATGATGGAGTCGCACTCAAACGTTGACACAAATGTCAGCCAACCTTTGTGTGCCACTGTACAATTTCTTGTATGAAGTGATTTAAAAGTGCACTGCATAACTTTTCTTGTGTCCATGAAGATGATATTGCCTTGCAAAGAACCTTCAACAGTATGGCTTTAAACCAAGGGTGACCACATTTTTTTTCACAGAAGGGTGCATTTTGAAACATCAACAGAGCGGAGGCCATGGACTACATGACAATGAAGTGAAACATTCAAAATGTTGCATTTGACATAGTTTTGATGAGCCACCTAAACTTTAATACGGCTTGGACCCTTCCTTTGAGGTATGTGTCACATCCAAATGTTTATTTAGTTTATGAAAGCAGGATTTTTACTTTTGGTAATTTGTGTAAATTAAGCAGGAAGCCTGCCTCCAGTTTGGACACCCCTGCTTTAAACTGTCTATTTTCATGGAGACAAGCAGGAGACCAGTTCAGGCTAGATCTGTGAAGAAGCGAGCCCCCTCACAGTTAGAGTGCATGGATGTTTTTCCATGGAGACCAGAAAGTGCCATTCCCTTCACCAGAAAAGTTACACAGTTACACTGTACATTTAAGTAAACATTCATGTTTTATATACACATTACACAGCCAGGATTGGGTATATGAAGCCCTCTTCTGAGAGGAGGAGTTAAGCATGTTGAAATGATAAATCAGCAGTTGGCTATTGTCAACAGGACTTTAATTGAGCCGATAAGTGATGTGTATATGATCACAGACTGGTTCCAGTTACACCTGAGAAGAGTTGAAACGGTCACTACTTTCACACGCACAGAGAATTCCAAGTGTGCAATAAATTCAAACTCAATTGACTGGCAGTTGGCCTGTTTATTTTTAAAATGGCTAGCTTAGTACTTCCGGTCTAATTCATTTCTATGGGGTTTTGGTCCAGTCAGACTAAAATGAATGAGTCCTGACAGATGGTGCAGTGAACAGTGAGCTGTGCTGGACATGTCTGAAACAGGTTAAAGACTTTACAAACAAGTCAACACTTCATCAAAGGACACTGTGTGTTTATAAAGGGACGTGTTTGTGTCTCAATGCTAACGCTTAATGCATAACAATTGAGAAGTAAACAACCCAACTGCCACCTTATGCACAGAGTCAATTCATCTTTGCCTCTATAACCTTTGCAGCTTTAAAGTGTATATGACAAGTGGGACACAGACGTCACTAAAACATAGTCAACATGATTATATTTAAGTTTTACCAAACATTTGTTTAGTTGTCCCCAGTTTGACAAGTTTATAATGATACTTCCTGGTTGAACATGAGAGGCAGACGTGACCTACCTAGTTACAGGTAATTCCAAAACTGTTACCTAGCAACCAAACTGCAAATAAGGGCCAAAATCCATATAAATTACAAAGTAGTTAGAGCTTGACAATAATTAATACCTCGTAAACACCACTATTTGGTTAAATGATGGTTTAAACTGTAAGCAAAATGTGTCAGTTGCTGTAAATTATCACTGAATTTTCAATGGTACGTCTATTCAGGGTGTATGCAAGTTGTAGCAAGTCAAATTTAACACTTTTTAATATTTTTAATGCCATAATCAACAATCAAAACAAGACATCTGCACTGTTATGTCAAAACTACAGGCTTACAACCATTCCTTTGGCCAGCAGAATGATGAGAATAAAATAAACTATTTTACAATATTCAAAAAGCTTGCAAGAAATTTAAAGCATGCAAATGTATTTTAGCATATGCAATAATTATTATGCTCTTATTTGATTTATATATATTGTGTTTAATTTTTATTCTGAGCATTTTATTTTGCATGCCCTTATCTTATTTTAACATAGTAAGGTAAAAAGTATAAACTATTATTATTATACACTGTTATATGTTCTTAGTAAAAATGTTTTTAGACTTAATATCTGTGGGGGTTGAATTTAAAGCACACATATTCTGCTACAGTTTTTGAGCTTTTAATCATTTTCTAATAATGTTTTGTCATCAAAAACATAACTGAAGAAGCATTCATGCTGTGTTGAGAAATGTTCATTAGAAAATCTCTCCCTCCTCGCGGCAATCAAAAACACTTCCTGCTGAACTCCCTCGATCCGGGACGTATTTTCATACTTCTTTCAGACTATGTCACTTATCAGAGAGTCTGTACTGCGGTTTTAAGTCCTTAAATCATCACTAGACTTTTTAGTTTTGCATCAGGAGATGGCAAATTAAAGGTACTGAAGAGCATGTTTAAAGTACACTAAGTAAGTAAAATACAAATACAAAACATGCATAATATTTTTCCTAATTCTTTTAATGCCTTATCTTTGCCAAAAAATGCTTCATTATTTTTAACGCTTCTCAATGCCCCGGGGAAACCCTGCTACCTGAGGGATTCAGTTCTACAACTTACCTCTACATCCTGTCATTTTAAACTTTTCTTTTTCAAAACGTTTTCCTAGCTTGCATGTAAACGTAGTGAGTGTTCAAAAGACAAACTCACCAATACACGCTCATTTCAACATGCATGAATGGAATGAAACCCCCGCCCAGGTCTGTTGTAAGGTGCATATGACAGTATACCATGGCTCAGGCCAAAAGCTAGCCAGTTTACCATTAGATATCACCTTTAAGATGACAGTAAAACAGAGTGAGCCGGAGTGAAGGTTAATGACATGTGACACAATGAGTCTTTAACAGTACACAACAGTATAATGTGTTCATGTGCTTACCTTGAGTAAGCTTGACAAATCTTCATCCTTATGTTTCTGTAACTGAGAGAAAAAATATAAAAATCATACTTTGATTAATACAGCACAATGTAATTGCAGAGATGATTCTGTATTTAAAACTTACTCTCTTCTTAAAATATGTCCTCCATTTGTGATATTCCCTAATGACTATTTCTATTCTTCTTTTCCAGCACTTGCCCTCATTGGCGATGACCTGGAGTGGACAGACAGAGCGTTAGCGCCGTGGAGGCTGGAGGCGGGCTGAGCGGGGACCCAGAGGGCGTACCTCGGGTGGGCGATGGACGTCTAACTCTATGCTCCCGTCCAAGGGGGTGACGAAGTGGCACACAGGGTTCTGCCTCTTCTCCACGTCTGGGCAAACACAAACATGTACTTACAATCAGGGTGGGCAAGACGGACTGAAAACAATAGCCTCCTCCTCCTGATATTATGTCAAAATGTGAATGGACTGTCAAATTCACAACCAAAAACATCACTGTATTCCCCTGTTTGAACGATTACAGTTCTTTTATTCTTGAGATTGATTTACATTTTATCACTTTCACATGTTTCTTTTTATGCTTTGAATTGATGCGAACAACTTTGGCAACAGCTCGTGGTGCTGCATAAAGCCCTTTGTTGACAAGTCGGCAAAGTAGGGTTGTCAAAGAATTTAGTTACTTATCGAATACTAAATACTAAAGCATCAAATGTAGATAGTCACTGGAAGTATCACATAAATAAGACAAATTTGAACCTTTTCTTAATATGGTCTTGATAGTTTTTAAACAGAAATAGTATGGAAATGTTTTCTTTTTTAGTTTGTGTCGTAAATTACATCTCTACTGCAAATCAAATAATGACCGGGCTTTGTCCAACATGTGCATTCAGTGATCTTCCCCTCCTTGTGACAACAGACAGTAAAGCTCTTAACTCTGCTGCAGGTTGTTTCTTGATAAGATTATAAAACACAGATGACTCAAACATTCGCTCTTAACAGACAAATGAGATGTGGGTCTAAGTTAGAAGTTGGAAAACAGATTTACAAGTATGAGATTTGTATTTTGTGGATTTTTACAGCAATACAAATGAAATCATGCAGAATAACTAAGCATTCATGTAGTTTTTCACTAAATACTTACACTGAATGTACCAGGCCCTCCATATGGCGTTGTTCAGGCGGATCTTGTCCCTCCACAATAGCTTCAGGCCTTTAAAGTTCTTCCATTTGGGTGACACCAGCTTCCCACTAACAAAGAGAGGCAGAGCAGTTATATCCCATTTGAAATTAAAAGGTTAACAATAACAACTCTGAATTACTCCCACTTTAGAGCGCTTAGAGCAGGCATGTCCAAACTCAGGCCCAGGGGCCAAATGCGGCCCTCAGATCAATTTTTCCCTTAGGCTTCCTGGTAAATTGGCCCACATTGTCCTGATAAGTACTATTTACAGCACATTTCAGATTTTCTACAATTCCAACCTAAATAACTAACATTTTTGTGCAGCACAGACCTGATATTAAGGCAATGAGACTGAATATAGATGTGGCGGTGCTTAAAACATCAGATAAATACAGCTTTTTTTTAACGTTTTGCGATTGATTTGTGGCCCTCCGCTTGGTCTATATTTCAATATGTGGCCCTCAATGGAAAAAGTTTGGACACCCATGGCTTAGAGCAGTGGTTCTTAAACTAGGGGTCGCGACCCCAAGTGGGGTCGCGGAAAACTTTTGTGGGATCGCCAAATTTTTTCCAGTCGGGAATTAACGCGCTATTTTGTGAGGTGAAACTATGAAAATATATATATATACAAATTCAGAGCTGCTGTTTTCACATTCCTAGGCGCTGTGTGCACCGCTTAGAACTTAAATTCTTGTCGAGGCAGAGCCGGCTCCGAAACCGACCGATCCGCTCTGCTGTCGGGCTGAGTCGGGCTCGGCCGGGTGGCAGCGCTGCGTCCGTAACATGCGCTCCACGGTGAAAGAGCGTGAGCAGCCAGTGCTGTGTTCTTTTCCTCCTCATCCTCGAATAAAGGGGTCAAGACACCTGACTGAAAGAAGCGCGGCTCTACACGGAGCGGAGGAGAGAGAAAAAGAGAGCGCAACAGAGGAGAGAGAGAGCAGGAGAAGAGAGAGAGTTAGCGCGGAGTGGAGGAAAAAGAACAGGAGGAGAGAGCACGGATGCCTTCCCAAAAAGCTGAAGAAAGGAGCGAGGAGAGAGCTCATGGGCCGGCGTCAGCGGAGGAACAGGCCCGTCTGGGACAGGAAGCGTCCGTTGGTGCAGGTAGAACACTATACACTTGAAGCCCTGTCAGGCGCTTATTCTGCCTATCTGCGGTCCGTGGCGGGCTCGTGCGGTCCGTGAGCGGGGCTTTCGCGCGGTCCGTGAGCGGGGCTTCGCGCGTCGTGAGCGGGGCTCGCGCGTCCGTGGCGGGGCTCGCGCGATCCGTGAGCGGGGGCTCGCGCGGTCCGTGGCGGGGCTCAGCGCGCGATCCGTGAGCGGGCTCGCGCGTCCGTGGCGGGGCTCGCGCGGTCGTGAAGCGGCGCGGTTGATTCGTCATTCAAACCCGCTTCAGCGCTTCAGGTCTTCCGCTCCTCACAGCGCCTTTTGCGTGCAGTTTCACTCAGATGATGGAGAAAAGTCCCACCTGAGGCTGGGCCTCGTGGCTCCTGTCGGTCCACGCCTTTTACTCTCTCTCTCTTCACAAAATCACAGAGCGCTCTGGCTCACTGCCTTGACGAGAAGCGCTCGACCTCTAACTCGTCCTAACTAACTGGTCCTAACTAACTTGTGCTAACTAACTTGTCCCAGACAAGGACCGAGATGTGTCCAATACTATCTTTCTCTATAACCTGCGCAGCCTGACCTGCACCTCCAGTTTTATGTACATTTCTAATCATATTATTTCATGTACAATTTGAAGTGTTTTAGTTTATATACATTGTAAGTGTATAGTTGACATTGGAATCTGTCAGATATAAGGCCATCAGTGAAGTGCAAGTGAAAGTTAGTTTTACTGCTGTACAGTGAGGTAAAGAAAATAAAATCCCACAGTACTTTTTTTGTAGGGCATTTGACCCAGTGACCCCTGTATTTTATAGACATAAATACAACATTATTTAGTGTATTATTTAATGTCATAATTATTCAGTGTTTATTTGTTCACTTTGTTCGCTTTGTTCCACTTCTTGTGAATTAAATTCTTGTAGTTCTTACATTGCGAGCTGGTTTTTAGTTGATTTAGTTTGACGGAATGACAAAAACCTTTTGAGGGAGTGTCTGCTCAAATAGGTCTGCCCAAAATCGGCGTGGGAGTAATGTGGGGTCGCCAGACCTCACAAGATTTTTTTGTGGGGTCCCAAGACAAAAAGTTTAAGAACCACTGGCTTAGAGGACGTGTATTTTGTGCATTTTTCAACATCACCATGAGGGGCCACTGCTCTTATTTTCTTTGAAGGGTGTGTCCGGGCCCCTCCCCCTGTATGATAATGAAGGATCCACCCATACCACACGTGGCCCTCGTCCTGTGAAGTGTGTCAGGAGCCTGTACTGCCCTGTGTGGTGGTAGAGATTCTGCCTGTGGATCGAACCTCAGAGGAGACCGTTTGTACTGGAGGCCCCGTAGAACCTCCGCTCAGATTTGTGCAGTGAGAGTGGAGTCTAAACTATCTACCAAATGTGTCCCTGGCATCCGGTTTTATTATCATGCCATCTGGAACATAACACTTACCATTCTGTTAGTGTTATCACGATACTAACATTTCAAACTCGATTCGATATTAAGAAATATACTCGATTCTCGATACAGTTTTCCATACCACAAGGATAATTGCAAATGTTATTTTCAGACAGGCATTTCCAGAATTTCTTTATACATTGACCATCATTGTGGTCTTCTATTAGTTCTGATAAAGCTCAAGATCATGCAAGAAAATGCTCAAAAAGGGTCTAATTTTGTCCTGTAAAAGAGATTTTTTTTTTGTATTGATACTTGCTCAAATGAGTATCTGGTTTCAATACTTGTTTTAGTATTGATTAGTATAGTATAGTTATGATACTTTTGACAACCCTAAAATCTACAATAATTAATTATTCAATAAAAAGGTCAGAGGCACATCACTTGAGTATAAATGGATGATCACACAACCCTGTTCCACAAAAATATTACAGGAAAGTCAAAGGGGTGCATTACTGTAGTGGGCTGTAGTTCACTAAAGACCTGTCCAATCCACCGATTAATCCACTAAAAGGGGGTGTTGCCAAAACTATTAAGTATCTCTGTATCTGACCCAAACTGCACAAAAAACAAAAACAAAAAACCTAACAACACAGGAGTTAATGCTAAAAATAACAATTCATCCAGAAAAGTACAGGGAAAAAGTGTATTGATATGTTAGATATAGATTAAACTCATGATCGTTTTTGTCGTATAACTCCTTTTATTCATTCACTTTCTCCCGCTTGTTCTCGTTAGGGGTCGCGGGTGACTGGAACCTATCCCAGTGACTTTGGGCCTTAGGCGGGGTACACCCTGGACAGTGGCCAACTCGTCGCAGCTGACACAGAGACACAGACATGGACAGACAACCATTCACTCTCACATTCATTCACTAGGGACAATTTAGAGTTGTCAAACACATGCATGTGTTTGGACGGTGGAAGAACCCAGAGAACCCACAGTAACACTGGGAGACCATGCAGACTCCACCCAGAGAAATCGTGTGATGTTGGTCTGGTCTGGGAATCGAACCCACAATCTCCTTGTTGAGAGTTGCACCCCTCCTTTTAATTGAAAATAAATATAAAATATATAATATAATATAATATAATATAATATAATATAATATAATATAATATAATATAATATAATATAATATAATATAATATAATATAATATAATATAATACAATACAATACAATATAATATAATATAATATAATAAAAATGTTGGTTGACTAAAACATCGTCGACTGATTAATCGACAAAACGACTACAGCCCTATAGTGTAGTATTACGCTTGGCCAGTGTAGGGAACAATGTATGTGACAGTGCATGGGCTTTGCTTTGGGGAAAGAACATATTTACTCAAGTAATCTGGGCTGTAACAATAATGTACTTTTTTTTTTGTTTTTTAAAAGAATTCCCCACGGTATCAACGGTCTCCTCTGAGGTTTGATCCACAGGCAGATTCTCTACCTCCACACAGGGCAGTACAGGCTCCTGACACAGCTCACAGGACGAGGCTTCACTTCATGGGTGGATCTTCATCACACAGGGGGCGGAGTCTGGACACAGCACACGGCCCAAGACCACGGAGGACATGCCTATTCACCAGAGCACACACTTCCTGGTCTGGAGCCAAGTGATCCCTTTGAACACTGGACATCACATGACCTGGATTTACAGGCCTGTGATTTAGTACATCTGGTGGCAAAAATACTGTTCTGACTCTTCTGGTCCAGAGCACAATTATGAAGCATATTTATGACTCAAAAAAGTGTATTCAATTCACAGAAAATACATGTGCTGAGAGGAATAATGTATGTAAGAATTTCCACAATACTAAAGTGCCCTTTTAAAAGTATGCACTGGAGTGCAGTGGGGGGAGCTCATGAATGTGCTTCGTGCCTGTACAGGAGAGATTGTATAAACAGAAACATGCTGACTTGACTGTCTGTGTAGCAGAAGAGAAGATGTTTTACAACTCCATTTTGCACTAAAGTAGCTTAAATAGCCTCCGAAATGTGTCTAGGCTAGTTACCAAACAGCCCAAAGAATACTAGTGCTGTAGATTTCAAATCACAAGTATTGCCAGTAGATTTTCAATTTATCTATAAAATTCAAGTGCCAGTTAACAAACAAGGGAGCATTTATAATTAAGAAGCTGAAATATGAAGAGCTAAATCCAGGAATCACATGCATTTAATACACATACATATGACCCGCCACAGACAGATATTTTGCTGTCAGTCTACTTTTCAACTTGGTATCAAACTTTTTTATTCATATGGAGAGTGAATTTCACATGGAATTGCCACTATATTAAAAGGCCACTTCAAGAAGACAAAAACAAAGTTGGAGAAAGAGCAAAACAAAGTTGTGGGACTGTTTCATGGTCAGAACATGGAGGTAAATCCAGGCTGAGATCTGCAACACTGAGGAGCCGTGGACAGTAAACAGACTTTCCCGTTCACAGATTTGCTTCCCTTGATTCACACAAAGAAGAATGTGAGAGTTGGAAACGTGTGACCCAGGGCTAAAATGATGAGCATGCACTTTCCCTCTTCCTGCTCTGCAGTATTTACAGCCCAGTCTTAAAAACAATGGCAGGTCCCTCGTAAGAAGCCAACAGTAAGGCAGACACAGCCTCTGCAGGTTTATTATTAGTGCTCACCCTGAATCCAGGTCGGTGTCGAGTGATTTGAGTCAGAGGGAATCCTCCACAACATAAACAGCTCTGGGGCGGTATACCACACACACTCACTCAAATAAAACACTTCTGGGTTTGCTTAATGCTGCAGTTGTAGTATAACTGAAAGTTATTCATAAAAGTTACACTACTGCAGAAAAAAGTAATGTACACAACACAACATGGCACAGTTAGTTGCCATCTGGATTGTTGTGCACACTTTAACAGTGCATGCATCTTCAATATAATTGGCAGCCTGGTACAAATTTCAATTAAATGTGTGTTTAAGCATTAATAAAGTAGCAACAAAAGCTACTATGGAGTCAACCAATCAGCATGTAATGTCAATATACATTCTGCATGTACAAAAGAACACATATGGGACCTTATTTTCAGCTGAATAGTTATGGTTGACAAACACAGATTTAAAGCCATTTAAACAACACAAAGTTTTACACAGAAAACATGCAAATGACTAAAAAAATCAACAAAAAAAGACTATAAGATTACACAAGATTATAACTAACATTACTGCTAAATTTTGGTGATGTCCACCAACAATCAAGGTTTTAAATATTTGTCTTGGTTGATCGTCCACACAAAGGAAGAAGCATTCAAAGATGTGCAGCTGAGAGTGTTGGTAGAGCAGTCAGCTTGGACTACAAGTGAACATGATTATATAGAAGATTTTACAAAAAATATTACTTATTACTATTTTCCCCAGTTAACTTATTTGTTGACGTTTATCTTATTGACCTTTATTTAACCAGGAAAGTCCCACCAAGATTCAGAATCTCTTTTTCAGGGGAGGCCTGGCCCCAGAGGGGAGGAGCCTATTGTACATATTTTTAGTGTTCATACTGTTATCTACCAACCATACTGTAAACAAGGGCCAAATGTATATAAATGACACAATAGTTATGAGTTGACAAAGTAAAAATACCTGGAAACAGTGTTACTTTTGTTAAATGAAAGTTTAAATTGCTAGAAAATTGTGTTTGTTACATGTAAATTGTTTCTACATTTAGCATGGATTGGGCGCTTAGTGATGACATCACAGAGGAATTCTGTTTTAGAACTAAGCATACCTCCATGCAATTTTCTACTTTAATTTGACTAATTTTCTTCATAAATTATTTTCCATCGTGACCATCGTGACTATCCCACCAAAAAAGTAGTAAACAAGCGAATTTGCTTCAAGTAATAAAGAATTATAAAGCAGTCATGATTTAATTCATTTTTGTTGTTTTGTTTTCTGAAATGAACGATCCCCGCTGTCCCTTTAAATGCAGCCCATGTGTGTACAGGGGTCAGATCCTAAAACAACCCTGCCCTCTCACCCATCTGGCCAGGGCTGCCCCATTCATCCATTCTGCCCTGACAGCTGATACAATACCTCGCCGGCCGCTGCGGCGTTAGCCTCACTTTAACTTATGACTCACTTATCAGAAAGTCGTGCTGACGGGGGGGTTGCCAGTTGTCCCCGTGCACAATACAAACAAACATCGGGGCCTTTCCAGTGCCGGAGGAATGCTGCCTGGTCTGTCTGAGCACCGAGGGCCTGAGGAGCACCAGGACAGATGGATGTCTTTAGGCAAATTCTTTCAAGAGCTGAAGCACGCACTCTCAAGAGGTTAATTTGAAGTGCTGCTGCTGCTGAAAGTGTCCTTGGGTTACAAAGGGCCCATAGAAAAACAAGGACATGGCTGACTGCATGTTTTTTAAAGGAGGAAGTTACATTAAGAGAAGACTTGTGACTGCAATTTTACTGTAGTGAGCGCTGACGGTATGCTGCTCGGTCACCAATAAATCACGTGGGAAGGACCCAAATGTACTTAGAGATAGTTTGCTGTATCAGTGTTCAAAACAATACCACTACACGGCACTGTGCAATTAATGATGATGATTTTTATTTATAGAGCGCTTTTCCACCTAACAGGCACTCAAAGCGCTTAATAACATTTTCGAGATCAAGATTGGTGTCAGATGGAGATGTCAGTGATCAGTTGATGCATTTACAGAGGCCCACAGTCAGTCCTCTGTAAATGCATGAGGTCTGGGCTGTAGTCCTCTATTTTTGGGCCAATGTGTAAAACCGATTTAGCTTATTTCCCCTAAATTATGTAATCGAAATTTACTACAAACTCATCCACAAACCTGTTTTACCACAACCCTGCAAGAGAGCAGTGTGATAACATTCTGTGCAGGGCCCTCTTTGCACTCAACTGTTAAGAAAACTGCAGGTATAGTCTTTAGGCAGCAGGTCGGCCGAAATAAAATACTGGTCTCTGTTGGGCTGTCAGTCGATACAATCAAAAGTGTAAATGTGGGCCTGATATATCAAAGTACTAGGGCGGCACAATTAATTTAAAATCGAACAAAATCACAATTTGAATGGACGCAATTAGCAAATTGCAAAGGCTGCAATTTTAGAAATGCATTTCCTCCACAAACAACATATCCTGTTTTATTCTGCATAAAAACTGCTAACCCTGTAGTTTAGATTAAAACATGTTCTGAAACAAGCGTCAAATATGCATCAAAAAGCAACTAAAATGAGAAAAATGCGACAATATGGGGAAAACACTAATAGTGTCAAAAACGCTGCTAAAAGTGACTCAAACATTACTAAGTGACAAAGACGCTACTAAAAGAGACAAAAACCTTCCGAAACACGGGATTCTACTTAGTTCGTTAATTTGTCTTTTTGTCAATTCTCCTGGTTGTGTTTAAAATGTGACTTTGAAAACTTTGAACAGAACCCAATTATAAAACACACACATCACAAATCTAATCACAATACCGGTCAGAAAAATCACAATAAGATTTATTTCCTAAATTGAGCAGCTCTACAGTTTGAAGCAGAGAGACGGCTTGTAGTGAGTTGAGATTTGGGAGTGAATTCTGACTTTAAAGTCTATATGACAGTTAGACTGCACATTTTACTAAAACATAGTGAACATGGTTATGTTTAAGATTTTATTATTTATAGCATATTGATTTTTAACATTTTGCCCACTGGTCACCAGTTTGTAAAGTAAAGTTTATAATGTTACTTCCTGTTTGGATATGGGTGGCAAATATGACCTAATTAGAGGTAATTCCACAACTGTTACCTAGCAACCTTGCATTTTGTTATGTTTTTGTTAAGGGCCGAAATCTGTATAAATTACACAACAGTTAGCAATTGACAAGATATATTACCGGATAACAACTTTATTTTGTTGAACTGTCAGACAAACTGTTTGTAAAATGTGTCCGTTGCGTTTAAATCGTCCTTGTATTTTCGATGACAGGTCACTTTTTGATGACATAGTGGAAGGATTCAGTTGTAGAACTCAGCACTACTTCATGTAATTTAAAACTTTTATTTGTCTCAATTTCCTCACAAACTCTATCCTGACTGATGTAAAACTATGATCAATATTTACCACAGGTGCCCTCCCACCAAAGTAAGTTGTATAGACTTTAATCTGTGATTTTACAGATAAATACACAGTTTACTCCTGTTTTTCTGTGTGAACTCCTGTGATCTTGTGGTGGTGTCAGTGCACTTTCAGACACAACATGGAGGCACTTTGAGAGTGTTTGTCGGTACAACGCCTCAACTTCTTTAAGTCGGACAAACAAGCGCACAGGGCATGTCTTTAGGCGACTACAGCCACGATGTGGCTTGAACTTTGGAGGAGGAATTCTAAGTAATATTGTATTTATTGTTTAAGTTCAGGAAATGTATCGTTAAGTCAATTTGTGTTTGTTTTTAATAATGACAAAATTAAATCAATTAGAAAATTGTGATCGATCAGTACAAGGAAAAATTATGTGAAAAAATATTGTATCGCCTAACTCTACTGCTGAGTAATTCAAATGAGTTTCCTGCTTAATGTTTAAACAGTAAACCTTAAATATACCATCTATAAACCAGACACCAAAGTAACCAACTGCATGGAAGTAAAAACAAAAGTAAAGTTGGTTAGAGAGGGGCAAAATTATGAATGTGAGAAGTATTAAATACATTGACTATAGAAATTATACTCAAATTAAACAAAATGAAATAGGAGGGATCAGTTGATGCCTGTTTTGTGTAAAGTTGGGGAGAAAATTTCATATCATCTATAAATAAAAATATATTTAAAAAGGTTGCAAAAAGAGATGATAAATGAAAGGCAGACTCTCTTCAAGAAAGGTACCGGTAGCTTAGTGCCCCTTTAATCTGCATTTTAACAACATTCATTTTAATTGCCCTCCAATCTGTATTAAATATTATGACGGGATGTTGTGGTGTCAAGTGAACACAACCCATTTACAGTGACATGGATAAAAATATACATTTTTGTCAATATTGTGCACTACTAGTTTGTAGAGAAAGCATGAGTTTTGAATATCGACTGTTTCAATTGAAGTGTAACTGGTCCATCCACACACCACAGCACACTCAAAATACAGCAGGTACTACTGTACTTAATACAACACTGCGTAGCTTTCTGGAGGTGCACGTTACCTCAGTTATTCTATGTATATAAAAGGTTATCGTTAAAACCAAACAAGCTGGACATTCTCCATAAAGATATATGTTTTATGCCCTACTATAGAATATTATGACCAAAGGAACACTGTCAGACAACAAGCAGACAGGGGCTCCTGCAAGTACGAGCCAGGTTTGTGGAGCGGCAAGTGAAGAGGCAAGGTACAACTCACAGACACAGACACACAGACACACAGACACATACACACACACAGGCAGACACACACACAGACACACAGACACACAGACAGACACAGACACACAGACACACATACACACACACACACACTCAGACACACACACACACACACACACAGACACACAGACACACACACAGGCAGACACACAGACAGACACAGACACACACACAGACACACACACACACACACACACAGACACACACACACACACACACACACACACACACACACACACACACACACACACACACACACACACACACACACACACACACACACACACACACACACACACACACACGTCAGGCTGGAGCGTGCAGCCGTGTCCTGTTACCTGTACGCCAACGTCATACACTCAAAGAGTTTGGTGAGAGAGGCGTCTATGGAGATGTGGGACATGCTGGCTTTCCCGAAGTGATACGTCTGGCACGTCTGCTTGTTGACAGTGTCGAAGTCGTAGCCCTTCTTCGGCGTGTGCTCGATGTGCGGCGAGGAGACCATGAAGTGTCCGCTGTGGATGACCTGCTGCACCCCGGGTCCGTCCGAGCTCCGGAGGGACAGCTGCGGCTCCTCGCTGTCCGAGTCCTCATCCTGCTCGTGCTTGACCGGCGGGCGGCGGTACCTGAGCCGCAGGGACGCCTGTCTACTGTCCATGTCGGCTCCTCATCAGACAAATAGCTAACGTTAGCCAACAAGCTACAACAACAAAAGGCTCTGCTGCATGAGGCTCGGAGCTGCTGTCCGCCGGTTAGAGACGTGCACTTCTGTCCCCGGCGCCAAAAGTCCTGAGGGGTGTCATTCTGAGGCGCTAGCTCGGGCACTTGTGGACTGAGTAAACTTGTACAGAGTTTGACGTCGCAGAGGTCCAGGGGCCAGCTGACCAAACTGCGCTCTGCTGCTGCTGCTGCTGGGTTCTGTCCGGATCAGGAAGTACCTCCAGCAGCGCGGCACCTGATTGGACAGCGTCAGAGCCCCACCCCTGTGGTCCCACCCACCACGCACTCAAAATAAACTTCACTTATTCACTGAGCGGTGAGCGCAGGGCTGGAGCTGACAGACCTCTTACTCGTTCTGGGCAAAGTAGAATCCAATTCAAGTTAATTCTTCAGAACTAGTTGTGATTCTGGCGGGACGACGGATTTTTAAATTAATTTATTCCTTTATTTCCACATCTGATAAAAGGAAAACTATCAGCTGCTGAACGTGTTAAATCTGAAAAGAAATCAGTAACCCACTTATTTACTGTCAAATCATTCTGGGATAAATTAGAGTCAGTTTTTACGCCAAAAGCACAAATTTTAAAATTACAAAAAATAAAATAAAATAAAAAAAATAATAGGACTTTTATATATATCACTTTATCGCAAGTCCCTAAAACATATTTTTAGATAAATTAGCTTCAGTTTTGAAAGAGGAATTGTCAAAACCAACAAAAACAGCGTCACTCAGGCCCTGCTCCAGACACCAACTTTACTTCTTCATATATTTAACAAAGAAAACTACAAACTTTCAGCTTCACAAAGAGTCCAGACAATAGTGTGTGCTCCAAAGGGTTCAAGAACAGCTTCAGTTTGAAATGAGGCTCATTTTAGACAGACATTTTAGGAAAAACAGGTCTAATTCAGATGGAGTTAAAGTCATCTGAATGGTGTAGGATTGAGATTTTCTTCAAGCTGCACCATGTAAGTCTCCTGGTGGGGGTCTGGCACCTTTTGTCTCCATGGGAATATCATTTATTTGCTTTCCCTGGAATATTCAACAGTGTGGCATTAAGCCTATCCATTACAGGTAAATAAAAATACCTTGAAAAATATTTATTCTGTCCTGCTCAGTGGCCGAGTGGATAGCACACATGCCTGCCATGAGAGCAGGTCACATTGTTGTGAGTTTGTATCCAGCTCCAACAATTTGCGGCATGTCCTTCTCTGGTCCCATCCCCATTTCACACTGCGTCTGTCCAATGCAGTCTAAGGGCCAAAAATCTACATTTATTCTTACTGCAGGTGAGGTCGCCTCTCCACAGATCTGATCTGACCTAGACATGAAATATCTAGACAAAGCGGTAACATCTCCATGGAGATAAGCAGGTGGCGGACCCTCTAACAGAAAAGTCAGATAGTGCACCTTTATATATTTCATAAACATGACTTCTCTGTGTGTAAGATGAGAAGCAAAAACAAATCACTGTACTTTATATAAATGATCATTTACTCTTAATGACAAAAACACTGGTTTGTAAACATGTTGTGTTCATGTTATAATTTGGCGTTTTGGTTCTTAAGATGATTCTCCAATCAGAAAGCAGACTGAGCACATATCCTAGTGATCAGTAGACTTTAAAGAAAGTCATAAAATACTAATGCTTAATACAACACATTCCATACGTTTATAAAAGTTATTTGCCGCTTTAATTTCTTGAGTTTATCCCTGTGTGTTTTTCCTGCTTCTTGCTGTGGAGGTTGTCCAAACATGGCCTCTGTCCACTCACACACGGCAGGTGGGTGAAGTGTCTTGCCCAAGAGCACAACAAGAGCATTTTGTAAAGCTAAAATCCAGCCTTTCAGGCACAACACCAGTAGCCCCTCCCCTCCCTGTCTTGAAGATAACACAAGGCTGCAGTTTGTCACTAGAAGTCACTTGGGTGCACATGGTTCAGTTTGGAGATTCTAGGTTCAGCAGAGAAATACCTCCAGTGCTGACCTTTGACAGGCGTAACATTCATGAATTAGTTGTGCATAAGTGACATAATCACATGTCGTCAACTGAAAATATTCCTCTTCAGCTCCATGGGGTGCACTTCAGGATGTAAATTGCACTTTGGTTTATACTTCATATCTCTGTAATTACTGGGCATATGTCACATGAAACAAAAACAAAGTCTTCTCTGTCAGCATAAGTAAAAACTTAAATCATTTTTTCACAATAACTTCAAAAAGTTGTGCCATTGTTCAACCAAAAGATGTGTTTGACATCAGTTAAAAAGACTTTAAACCACAAGATTAATATGACAAGTTTATGAAACCAATTTCAAACTAATACTGATTAGGTTCAACATTTGTGACTCATAATTTTAGATATTTCTTTCAAAAACAGCAAGTTATATAATATAGGCGCCTTCTATCCAACTGAAATCATGGCATTATCAAATTGTATGTAAACACAACCTGTTTATGAAACAATTTATTTAGAAATTGAGCTTGGAACTGTACTGTTGTGACGCTAGAAAGAATAACCTCCAGGTCCAGTCACCGACGCAGATGACAGATTTGTTGTGGAACATGTAATTATGCCTTCTACAGTTTAGGACAAAGGGCACTGTAAATACTCCCGTCTGCATTTGTAAAAAACAACAACATTCTAAAAGTATTCCTGATTGATTCTTGTTAGAGAAAATGTAAAAAACATGTGTGTCGACTTGTAGGTCACAGGTTCAGTCCACTTCTGACTCAGCTTTATGACCTTTGACCTCAACATGCCTGGACTGTGTGTGGAGCATCTTAAACATCTGCCATTATAAAACCCACAATGGTCTCTTGGTAAATTTGAAAGCTGTTTTAGGGTCAGATTTATCAAAAAAAAAAAAAAAAAAGAAATTAGAATGCGTTTATTTTGGCAATTTGCTTTAAATGTGCACCATGTAACTTTTTAGTGGTGCATAATAAAAGAGAAGAAAAGAAAGTTTCCAAAACATTTAAAAGGTAAAACATTGAAGAAAACGCCAGCTCTCTTCTATGCTCAGGTCGTGTGAAAAGTTCTTCTGAATGTTTCTTGCTGATGATGTCACTGTGATTGCATAATTATTTGAGTTTGAGTAATGGTAACAGGAATGACGAAGAAGCTAGGGACACGTGTAAAATTGTAAATGTTGCCAAAAAATTATGTATTTTTTAAACTAAAACATTAAAAAAGATTACGTTGAGAACAGTAAGAACAAGTGGTTACTTCATGGGACTTTTGTTATTATGAATTTGAAAATAATTGCTTAAATATTATTAATGGTTTAAAGTGATTGAATACAGCAGAAAACCGTCTCAACCATATTATACAAAAATTCAGAATTAAAATGCGCTGTAAAAATATATGATCGATTTCGCGGAATGGAGAGATGAGCCGTGGAACTGGGCCTGGAAACTACGAACATCACCATGAAACAAAAGTGTCAATTTCCAGAACAGGGTGTGTCGTTCTATTTTGAGAGCTGCTTCCCTGTACTTTTCTGATCTATTATTACACAAAGTATTTAATTACGTGGCGAAAACAGGTTACGCACTGCCGTTTATAGGAAAGCTAATTATTTATGTATGCTTATCAGCCCACTGCATATAAAACTCAAAACTCCGCTTCTTAACAAGCTCACAAGTTATGATTAAGGATATTTTCTTTAGTTTTAGTCTGTGTTTTACAATTAAAAAACTGTTTTAGCCTGTGCGTTGTTACAATAAAAACACAACGCTGAAATTGAACAAAAAATCAATCAACCAATCCCAAAAAGGCAGCTGGAGAAAAGTTATCAATCTCCGCCCACCCGTTTCCTGTACAGACTTGCACAATAAAAGTGTTTCAGAATTTAATATTTCAAAAACGTCATTATACACATATTACTACGTTACTATAAAACAATCACCTTTTAATATTTATGTTGAGATTATTTAACGTGTATGAATATTCCAACGGGTACAACTGGGGTATTTTGACTTGAGTTAAAATCGTGGTGGAAAATCCTTAGATTCTATTTCCGCTCTTCAGAAAGCTGCTTACTTCTGCTCTTCCACCTATTCCAAGTTTGTCCGAGTAATCGTCACTACTATCTGTACATTCGAGCCGCTTTAGTTTGACGACTTTATATTAGATGTTGTTTTTAGAGAAAAGAACAAAATGCCGTCCAATCGATCGTAAATTGTGGAAGTCGCAAATCAAAACTCTCTTCTTATGAGGAAGTGACTTAAGTTTCCGTCTGACAGGTGAGTTCTCTCTCTTTCAAAAGTGTAATCAAAGGCTATTTATGGGATATTTAAGAAAAACTGTAATTAAAATGAATAGCATGTGTCTATATTTACTTGTGGTGTGTGCTAACATTAGCCTGTTGCTCTAATCGCCTTCCATCAGCTGACCGTCATGCTCCTGGGATTTAACTTCACGTTTTAGGAGAAACCATTAGAAATGTATCAAATCAGGATGGATCAGTTTATTTATCTGCACTTTCTTGGAAGTGGAGAGAGTAAAATGTGTCGTAACATTTATTTTGAAGGACAAAACATCAGCGGTCGATGTAGTATTCCATTTTGTTGCTCAGGCAAAATTTCAGATACAGCAGCAAAAAATACATTAGTAGCAAAAGTATTGCATTTTAAAATCTACTCAAGTAAAAGTATTCAAGTACTCCTTTGAAAATGTACTTTAAGAGTAAAACGTAAAAGTAATTCCTTTTGGTTTGGAGAAGTATAAAAGCATCAAATTGTTATCTAGATTCATTTATTCTGTTGAGTTATGGTCATTATAAGCAACTTTCAAGGTTTTTTTTTTTCTCTATAGAGGCTTGTGTGTTTGCAGGAAAGATGTTGCTATAAATGATCTAAAAATAAAACCTTCAGTCTTTTCAGCACACTTCTCATTCTAGTTAAAATATGTAGTGGAGAAATTGCAGATACATGCTCTGAAATGTAGTGAAGTAAAAGTAAAAGTATTGTAAAATGTACTTAAGTAAAGTACAGATACCTAAAGAATGTACTTAAATACAGTACTTTTACTTTTGTACTTTGTTTCTTTCCATCCCTGCAAAACATTAAAGCACAACGTTTGGTATTTTCAAAGGACAGACCAAAAATGTGTCAAACTAAATCATATCTTAAGGAGCGCTGCAAGAAACACAAGTATTCAGTCATTTCATGTTGTCAACATAAAGCTTTTCACTTGTAGATTTATTGTGTATCATATTGAATTGAATCTTGAGGGACCCTGTGCTTCCCAGTCCTAGTCCAGATGTTACTTTTAACAATATTGTTTCTTGAGTAATATTCATTCATTCATTCATTCATTCATTTTCTACCGCTTATTCCCGTTAGGGGTCGCGGGTGACTGGAGCCTATCCCAGTGACTTTGGGCCTTAGGCGGGGTACACCCTGGACAGTGGCCAACTCGTCGCAGCTGACACAGAGAGACAGAGACAAGGACAGACAACCATTCACTCTCACATTCATTCACTAGGGACAATTTAGAGTTGTCAATTAACCTACACAGTCATGTCTTTGGACGGTGGGAGGAGCCGGAGAACCCAGAGAGAACCCACGGTAACACAGGGAGGACATGCAGACTCCACCCAGAGAGATCGTGTGATGTTAGGGTGGTTCAGAATTCGAAACCACGATGTTGGGGTGGTCTGGGATTCAAACCCACAATCTCCTTATTGAGAGGCAGAAGCTCTAGCCGCTCTGCCACCGTGCACCCCTCTTGAGTAATAGTTTCCCTTAAATGATTTTTACACATACTTGAGTCATTTCTTGGACCACTACTTTGTCTTCAACATGAGTAATATTATTTTTTTTATTATTTAAGCAACTGTAGTCTTACTTTAGGAAGAGTATTGTTACCCTGTAAATATTACTCTAGTAGGAGGAATGGTTGTGTATTTTTAAGTACCTCACGATATTGCAAGCAAATGTATTTGTTTAGCACACTTCGTCACATACAACATAATTAAAAAAAGTGCTTCATCTACATTCAAATCACTACAGCTCAACATAAAATTATAGAACAAAATAATCAGATCTAATACTTAGCTATATTATACTATACTAGATGTCCCATTTCAGGGCGTCCCGATACATGTCCATCCTTCCATTGTCCTCCGCTTAATCCAGGGCCGAGTCGAAGGCGCCTCCCAGATACATTCCCTCCAGTGTGTCACGGCTGTTAATTGTGTAATACAAAGGACTGTGCAATTAATCGGATTCATTATTGAGATTTCAATTCTTACTCTGTTCACTTTCTTCTAACCACTGACAAAGGCAGAAGTCCTCCTGCACAAACATGTCAGGTAAATGAGCTTATATTTACAACTGTCTTATTAGAAGAAACTCACGCAAGTTATTAATTAGAAAAACACAGAATGACCAGTGACTTTGGGCTCCAGTCACCCGCGACCCCGGGAACGGGAATAAGCGGTAGAAAATGAATGGATATTTGAATTACAAAAATGTTGTATTCGTGAATACAATTCAGTGCAAACCCACTTCTCTAAAACAATAAAAAAATATATATTTGGTCAGTAATTCTCTAAGGAATAATTCTGACACTATACAACTAATGGTTAAAAAATAATTGTGATTTCTATTATGAGCCAAATAATCGTGATTATAATTTTTGCCATAATTTGCCATAATAATAATTAAGCAGCCCTAGCAGTACATTGATATTTTAAAATATAGAGTAACAAAATGCATCAGAACACAATTAACCCATGATCTCAAAATTTGAAAGTGACTTTCCAAAAAAGATGCCCAAAGTCTCTAAAAACAAGAGGACTGGGCATTATGTCAAAAACCTATTCTGTCAGTAAATATACTGCATCAGGACGTCCCAAAGAGGCATCATTTAAGTTTCATTAGGGTCAGATTTAGTAAAAATCTTATATTCACAGGCACTTCACCTTCTAAACAACTAATCGATTAATTGAAACAATAATCTCTAGACCAAAATCATCATTAGTTGCAGCCCTAAATTACAATAATTTGGGTCACAATATATATTGTATACTAAAAAATCATAATTGTGATAATTTAAAAAACAAAAATAAGTAATTTCTGTTCAATTTATTCTCTTAAAAAGTAAATCTGAATCTTTTATATCTGGCTGTTTGTGTTTGTGTTGCTAACATATTATTATAAGTATATGTGTATTATTAACTTTTTAACTTCACTTTAGCATTCAGAAAGTTTGATTTCATAAAGATTGTCACATACCAGAAGAATAATGATCTGGACAGTTTGAATGAGAGAAAATTAAGTATTTTGTGTTGTTTGGTGTCGAAAATTGAGAAAAATTATTAAATCGTGATGTTTCTTCTGACAATAATCGTAACACTGAAATATATTGTGACATTCCTAGCCGTCAGATGAGGCTACATCCATATTTTGAGAAGGACAATTTAATTAAAATGTTACTGAATGCGTGAATCTCTGCTGAAGTTCTACAAAACTCCTGATGACATGTGTGATTGCAGTTGGCTAAAGCTGAACTATGTGGACGGACAAGCACAGAGGAATCCGCGTGTCCCAGCAGGAACTCCTGTGCAAGAACTCCTGCGGTTACTATGGAAACCCGGCGTGGCAAGGCTACTGTTCCAAATGCTGGCGAGAGAAAGCGCGTCCTCCAGGAGCCCAGCCTCAGGACAGCAGGTACTGGGCCGTGCATTTCCACCAAACGCCGTGAAGCATGGCAGTCGTAATGTGTATGTGTGTTGGACCTCCAGACCCAGCAGTGATGGAACGCCGCTCACCTTCTCCAAGTTTGAGGAGAAGAAAAACACGGAGAAAGGGCGTCGCAGTAATACCATGAGGAGACTTTTCTGGGGCAGCTCGTCATCGCCTAAACAAGGTAGAAGGTCTTAGGGCCATAAGGTCAATGTGCAATTGAATAGGAATGGCAAATCTTTCAAAAGGGGACATATTATACTAAAACAACTTTAGAGTCCCTATGACAGGTTGAGCTTCTCATTTAAGGTGAGACGCTGCAGGTGAATAGGATACTAATACTTCTCCTGTAGTTTACTCACATAAATGTAAGAAAAAAATATATTACAAGTTTTTCATCTTGTCAGGTTTTCATGTAGAAATAAGGCATTTTATGGTACAAAACAAAACAAAACAAAAAACAGCCAAAATACATATATTTGGGACATATACAACTGAAAAATGGACAGAACCAAGTTTAAATTTCTTGGTACATTTGTACACATATTAGTTACAAAAAGTAGTAAACTAGATAGGACTGAAAATTGTCTTAAATACTCAAATTTCGCCTCATTTTTTTGACTTAAAACTTCAATAAATCCGTTTTAGATTTCAGATATCAAAAGGAAGGATGGAAAAATCCGTCTGTACGTTTCGTCAAAATCTTGTTGAGTCCAGATTGTACAGTTTGGTGTGGGATCCACTTTAAGGCTGATCTTTATGTCTCGAGGGAGAAAAATGCATTTTAAGAAAATGGCCTTTGAAGTTCCAATGTCCCAGAGAAATCTATGGATGAAGTGGATTCAATGAAACAATAAAATATTTTTAGGAGCAGATTGGACACGTTTGTAGTTTCCACATGAAAGCCTATGTGTTGAGAGAGCAAACTGAAAACTGAAAAAAATGAGTTTTACCTGTAGTGTCTCGCAGTCAAGATAAATATATTTCAAATTTTGCTAAATTTCTTAACTTAATGTATCCCAGTATAGCTAGTTTTACTTGCTAGTTTTACTTCCTGGTTGTAAATGATGACATCACACCGGGAGATGACCTCGCACCATTCGTTCTCTGGGCCAAAACCATGGATCTATTATATTAACTGGATGAGGTATTGCAAGCTGAACCATGTCTTCAGCCATTGGAACTGCCTAGTGTGATGTCATCAGTTGGTTTACTTATTGTAATTTTCATTGGATTTATCCATTTTTCTCCTCAAGCAGTAACCTTGTATGGTGTAAAACTATCATTTATATTTATAACAAGTAATAATATTAAGTAAAAATTAGAAAATCATAATAACCTGTCACTCTTTCATGAGCTTTTAACCTCGTCACAACAGTGTATCCTCATCATTAGTTTACTCAGAGTTGGGTTTGGATGAATCCCCCTGTCCCCGCCTACTTCCTGTACTTAGTTGTGATTATTTGAAAAATGAAGACAAGAGTGACACATGTAGAGTTATAAAACCTCACATAGCCACTTTTCAAAATAAAAATGTGAAATGTGAATGACAATAAAGATGCATGTCACTTTGAAAAGGCGGGGCTTATAGGTCCTTCAGTTTTGAACATTAAGTCAATGGACCTGTTTCTGCTATGAATTCGTTTTAGATCAACAACAAAATGTAAAACAATGATCTACTTGTTACAGTATAATAAAAATGAACTGAACTTTTCTTTTCTGAGAGTTTTGTAGGCGCTGGAAACGGCTGCTTCTTTCTGGAATTTCCTCATTGTGGGACAATTAAAGGATCTCTCATCTCATCTCATCTCATCTCAAAAAGAATTCTATGTCTCCTTTAATGTTAAAGTGCAGTTCTGCTTTGATTGGTACAAACGACAATCTTGCTTTCTGTTTTCTTTTCACAGAGTCGGCAGAGATGCAGTCCAACGCGCTGAAAGCCTACCAGAGCCTGGAGCCTGGAGATTTCCCCGGTTTCCTCAAAATTCTCAAAAGCCCGCCGTCCCAGCGCCTGCAGTCCCGCTGTACAGCCTTCCTCAACACAATGGAAGCCTACCATGTAGAGAGCGCATACTGCAAGTCTGTTAAATGCAGCTTGTTCTGTCAGTTTTAAAGAGTTTGTCCTTTTTTTACAGGACTTGCCAGTGCAGAAGCAGTCCGATCTAGTCCAGGATTTTTACCAGTCTTTTGCCGAACATTTTAGTGGTGAGTAAAGACTGTAAAGTGCCAACCGAAGTCTAAACCACACAGAAATGCCAGGCGCACTAGACTAGGAGACAGAGGAGGCAATTAGTAAAGTATTTGTACGTCATTTCTGTTCTTACGTAGACTTTATTTAGACTTTATGTACCTGTATTTACATTTTTTGTTTGTTTTTACTTTATTTCAATCATGCTTTAACATGAGTATGAAGTCAAAACCAGTGAAGACAATAACACATTCTGATTCAGGTGGTGTTTTCCTCAGACTTAAGTCACTTAAAGAAAACCTTATTAACATTATTATTACTAATACTTATGCTATATAAATAAAGAAATAAATAAATGAGTTAATAAATACATGTTTCAAAAGGAGTAGATCGTGCCATTTGTGGTCCAGTGGGTAGCACACATGCCTGTCGTGAGGCTCTGGCTCTTGATAGTTTGCTGCGTGTTTCACATGTTTCACACTGTACTGTCCTGTCAAATAAAACCTACAGCCAAAAAAGTCCTGTAAAAAAAAAAAATCAAAGAAAAGAAAATAAGTGAAAATATAAACTTATTTAGTCCCACCCTTTTTCCCCAAGTGCAATAAAATAAAATTTGCATGTGTTTCTTATCAAATGTCATAAATAATTAATAGTTTGACATTATTCATTTACTAGAACTCTCATTGTCAGATCAATATATTACTACTTTACTACTACAATAATACTTCTTGCATTACTTAACGTTCCTTTGTTCTACTTTTTTTTTTTTAACAGAAACACTGAACACAACACAGAGAGAAAGCAATACAAATAAAGGCAACAAAAGAAATACAATCAAGCATACATACGCAAGGCATACATTGTCCATTAAAAATGTCTCACTTAGTCCAAAGTTTGTTATGCATCATAACAAACTGCATTTTCAGTAGGTTTATTTATAATTTAGCAGCAAATATACAGGTTTGAGCATCCTGCAGCATCTCTGTCTCACTGGTAAAAACATGAGCCCACAAATCCCTACCACCCTGAACTATTCATGGTAATGAGCCCCGTTAACTTAATAACCACTTCATAAATCAATCAACAATTAATTATCACCAGGCAGAATAAAGCAAATAACCACAAATGTATTTATTAACTAAAATAATAAACAAAAAATGTAATTGAGAACAGTAACTAAGTCTATTAAAGTGCTCTAAGGTGTCACCTGGGTCATATTTATCATGCGTCTAACGAGTCATCCAGCTCCCATTAAAGGACACATATAATGAGATAGTGACTTTTTTGAGCTTTTAACCTTGTTCTGACTATGTTCCATCATCAAAAACACACCTGGAGTTGCATTCAGCTGCATACACGCTGTTTTGAGGAATGCTGCTGAATGTGACAAAAACACACCCTCCTTTAATCGATGGCGTTTTTACCGATTATATCCCTCACTTATCCGCAAATATTCTGCTGTTTTAAGCCCTTAAATCATCACCAGACTCATTCAGAGCATTTCTGCCTCTAAACACGATCACTGCTACTGCCTGATCATCACATATCACGCAGTCTCTTAAAGTGATAACATAATTCAATTGTGTAAGCATCAGGCGCTATCTACTGGCTGCATACATTCACTAAGCTAGGGCAGACTGCAGAAAAACATGTTCATTTAGTCCATTATAAAAAAAATTCAAAACATGAGATGGAAAATTTAAGGTACTCAAGGGCATGTTTAAAGGCCAATAACAATATGAAAAATACATGATATTTTTCCTTTAAACATTCTCTGATTAGCCCTATTGTTTTCTTTGTTGTGGTTAAGATGGATAGAGAGATACTTTATTTATCCCGACGGAAATTCAGATTCAGCTGCAGAAACATGTTCACTTTGTGTCTGAGTGCTGCTTTTGAACTCTGGTGAAGGAGAGCCCTCTGCCTCACTCTCGCTCTGTGGTTTCAGTCGCTGATGAGAATGTCATTCCTTCCAAGTATTTCCTCCTGAGGGTCTTCTGCCTCATTTGGTGTAAAACGTCTGCAGCCGTTCAGAAGTCCATAGCTAGCACCTTGCACAGCCTCCATGGTTACAAGAAAATCAAACAACTCATTACTAATTTCACATAATCTAATGTCATGTTAGTTCAAAAAAGTTTCAAAAACTGCTCATTGTGCCAGCCAGATACAAGAGCAGCCAACCACTCTGTTGGAGGTGGATGGAGGTGTGCTCCTAATCCTGAGTAATATCATATTGACATTTTTACCCAATCCATAATAAAGAATGTTAGATATTTTTTTCAAAAACTGAGTTGCTCAGAGTTGTGAAGGCCCCTCTCTCCTTCTAAGATTATGACATTACATTCAGAATGTTTGTGCACTGTTGGCTTCACTGGATGATGATCTGTTATCATGTCTCTTGATGGTTTTCAGGCTTGCCTGAGTCTCAGGTCCATCAGGTCATGGAGCATGTGGAGAAGCTGATAATGACGCGTCTGCATAAGTGGGTTTTCTGCCACGACTCGTGTGATGACGAACAGAAAGACCTGACTCTGCAGAAAAGAATACGGTAAGTCCTTCACACAGGATAAAGACGGAACTGTGTGCTTAAGGCTAAAATATACTTTATTAATCCCTTGTTCAGCCAGTGCCATCGAGGAAGCCTGTCCTGCTGGGTTTGGTCAGGATCATCTTGCTTGGAGTTAAATTTCAGCTCCTGTCGAGATTTAACACTAGAAAGAGTTGACGTCAAACCCTGCTCACGTGTTTGAGCATGGTTTTCCTAATCTTCTTCGTTGAATGTTCAACATTAAAGAATTTACTTCTTGGATATTTCATAGCAAAATAGAATGACCACATTTCAACTGGTTCACTTTGGAGCAGATTGGTACGGTCCAAAAGTGTCTCCACTGAACCCGACTGGTTTATTTAAGCGATCCAAAGCAGACCAAGAGTGGTTCTAGCTTCCAATGAGATCTGGCTTTCTTTTCATAAAAGAGAACTTAGACTCACTGTAAAAAGCAGCAGATATAAAGAGAAAAATGATAATTTCTCAACAATAGCTGACAAGATCTTTTTGATCTGAAAAACTCTTGCCCCCATCTGGAAGTAGGATGTCATCACATCACAAATGTATATCTCCAAAGTATAGCCCTAATCAAAAGTGTAAGACCAGTTGAATAAATGGCAAAAGTCACATTTTCATGGTTGGATCTTCAGAAGGTTCAAGTAGAGCTTAAGTAAATCCAAAGAAATGGGAGTGGAAAAAAACTTTGAGTAAACATTTTATTGAAAACAACAATTAAACTGTTCTAAAAGATCAAAGGTTTAGGACACACCTCAAAAAACAACCCCAAACCCCCTCAGAACAGAGATCAAAGTCCCAAACATGAACTCAGTGATGAGTAGCTCCACCGTTATTGTTGATCAAAAACTGTCTGTGGCATGACTGATGCAAGTGTTTCCAGGAGGTGAGAGGATGAAGGACATCTACTGTCTGGACTGTGCTCCATTTGTGTAAACGTCCCTTTCCATCCATCCCCAAAGGTTCTCAGGAGAACACACAGGGTGGTGGAGTAGAGCTTATTGAAGCTCTACTTGGAATCTTGTTAAGGTCCAACCATGAAAACTTTTGCTATTTATTGAAGTTTTGATTGGGACCGTAGGAACCTCATTCTTTTACTGCCACAGGATTTGTTCATAGATCGTGTTAATAAAAAGGCAAGTAGAATGAATAAATCGAACAGCCTGAAAATAACAAAACCCTGTGATTGTATTTTGACAGCTCCTTAAACTGGGTCACTGCTGAGATGTTGGACGTGCCCTTCCCTGACAGAACGACCGGCGTTACCGGAGACCCCTTTCTGCCTGCTATCACTGGTAACTACCTCACTTTCTCTTATTTGTTACTCCTTGTTTACAAAAGATGTTTTTTTGACAGCCATAATCGAGGTGGATGCCAAGCGTGCCCCTCAGGACAAACTGGCCTGTGTGTCCAAGTGCTGCCACCACATCTTTGAGGCTCTGGCCATATCCAACAATGAGCCGGCTAACGCTGACGACTTCCTGTCCGCTCTGGTCTATGTGCTGCTCAAAGCCAACCCTCCGCGTCTTCACTCCAACATGCAGTACGTGATCCGCTTCGGCCTGCCCCACAGTCTCATGGCTGGGGAGAGCGGATACTTCTTCACCAACTTGGTGAGTGGAGGGTCTAACAGTCACAGGAAGCAAAAGTGTTTACGCTTTTGTTGAGGATTTCTGTATACAATATATATTGCTATATGTAACGCTGGTTGATTTGTCACAGTGGGTACATAGTATATCTAAATAAAAGTAGACCTAAATTATATTTGTTTATATCACTCTCTGTTCTCTGTTGCAGTCGTGTGCTGTGGCTTTCATTGAAAAGCTGGATGGCTCGTCGCTAAACCTGAGCCCAGAGGAGTTTGAGGGCTACATGCTGCGCCAGAGGGCGCCCTCTGCTGGACACCAGAGGAAACAGGTGTGTAAAAGCACCCAGCACTTACTGGAGGAGCTGAAGGTCAGACAGGAGAGCCTGGACCAGGGCATGGATGCCCTCAGTACACAGCTGCAGCAGTGGATGGACAATGTTACGGCTCAGTTAGACGAGACTACGGCCAAATTTGCTTTGGTTCAGAAGGAGATAAAAGCTCAGGCCCAACACTCATCTCCTAAAGCAGAGGAGAAGGGCAGGACCAGCCCCACTCAGGCTCACTGTGGTACTGGACAGGATTAGAGCGCATTCCTGACTTTAGCTGCTCTCATTTTAGAATTTAACATCCATCTTTCTACATGAAATGTGTTTATTTTCATTGGGATTTTGAAGCTCACCCGTACTGACCTCATCTGTCCCATAATGCATTAGTGAACACTAGATTTGGCTCTTTGGTACTTGACTGGTTCATCAGCACTAGCAGCTTGTACGCAGGGCTGCAGGTTTATTAGCACAACGCACTTGATTCAACATAGGGTTAAAACCAGAACATATTTTACTACTAAGGAGAACTGATCAGATGAGCTCTTGAGTTAAGCAGGTTTCCTGTTGCCAGGTCTGGTCTTTGCTATTGACCCTTTGCACGTACGTCACGTGATCACGAGGCGCCATGTCGGACGGCAGAAAAGCCTGAGTGCAGCATTGCAGGGAGCACACACCTGACAAACTCAGAGAGACTACATTTTTTTGTCAATTAGGTGATTGCTACATTCTAATGCATGTTCAGTTAATTTGTCGGTGGAAGTGGCACATATTTTAGACGTTAAAAAAGCACATTTTTTGGCGAAAGTAAAGATTGCAGGCTTAGAGGCTGACCCAGGGGACTGAAAAATATCATGGAGTTCTACAAAATCAATGAATGAAGCACAAACTCTTTTTTTGGGGAGAAATGTTTGATTTAGCTGATTCTAAATGATAGACGATCAAAGAGCTCGTCTATCATGTGTGGCAGGGGTGGGCTATTGGCACTAAGTCAAACAGGTAATGATTTTCACTTGAGTCTTGAGCCTGAATAAAACATATTCTGTAGTTTAGTGCATATTCAAAGTACTTTGTGAATATATGTATAATGCATTGGGGGCAAGTTGTTGTACATACTGTACTGTCACGCCGATCGTTTCATGATCGTTTTGTAACATTTTCATTGACTGTGAGTACTTTTAGTGCTTCCAGTTTATGGATGGTTGGTTTATTGTTGCTAGTCATCAATGTCCTCTGTCTTCATCAACAGGTTTACCATAAAAGGTTACAATAGGTCTACACCCTGCTGTTAGTGCAGCCAGCGGGAAATCACCATTTTAGTTGTAAACTTAATAAAATCAGCTGATTAATGGGCAGGTCTTCTACAGAGTTTCTATAATTTTCCTGTGCACAGACTGCACTCCTGCCGTCCGTCATGGCGGAGTGGGCGTTCCTCTGAGGAGGGTGACGACACGTGCAAAGGGTTAATACAAATTTACTGCAGTCAAAGCCTTTGTTCTGCACTGTATACATCTGTAGTAGTTGAAACACAGAGGTTTTTTGTGATAAACTGACAAAGCAAAGATCAGACGTGCCTCAGATTTCTCCTTTGTGTTAATATTTCACTGCCACCGGATAAACAGGTCAGTTTTTAAGATGGTCATTTTAACAGGAGATTATCTCTAACTGCCATAAGACTTGCATCGTGCAGTTCTGGAAGATCACTCTCTGTGCATAATTAATAATCAGTCGGAGCATGATGTTCTGCCTCAAAGACTATATTTATCCTGTCAATGTAAAGAGCCTGGGATTTTGCTCTCAAATCATAGATGAGCCTTTGGCAGGTTATAAGTTGTTCAAAGTAACGCTTTTAAAAAGGTGATTGCACTTTTTTCCTTGGTGAAGATGAAGATCATAGTTATGTAAAATGTAAATGTAATTGAAATCAGGGCACTCAACAAATGTGAAAATGTGAAACCATGAAGCTCTCTGTGGTGCAAGAGCCTCTGTGCCTTCTGTGTCTGTGAATGAAGCCACGAAAGAAGTGTTTACACAAAGGTAATAAAGAAATTAAATGAATGAAGATGTAATTGCAGACTCATTTCCTACTAATTTCTTCTGTGTTTTATTTTAAATGTTTTCTAACTGATAATAAAATGTCTGTGTCTATAAATGGGTAAATACCGCTGCTGAATCTTTTGGATTCTTGTTCTGCATATGAACTGTAATCACTTTGAACATATAGACCTTTTTAAAAATGATAAAGTTGGGGGGCTGTGTGCTCACTGCAGCACAAGCCAAACACTAACATTGTCTCCACTTTAAACGTATGAAACGTGCGGTTTCCAAATCCCTGACGACGGCAGAAGACAAAACATGTCAAGTAAATGAGCTCATGGCTTTTTACAAAATAAGAACTAAATGATCATGAAGCAAAAATTTGATACAAATGTGAAATGATTTATGTTATAAAATACATATCTATTAAAAATCTATAACTCTAGTTATAGTTCTCATTGTCCATGTGGCACGTTGTATTAAATGTAAATAATAATGAGTCAAGTGATTATTACTGTAAAAACATGACCGATCTCATTGATTAAATGTTCACAATGAGAAACTTGTAAACTTGAAAATTGAGTCTGTCCAGCAGATATGATGATAACATTTCTTAATCGATATGTCTCTTGGATGGTTTATGAACTTCATCAGTTATCTTGACTGTGGGCGGGACATATTTGGAAATCCTTATCAAAGAAGATCAGGATCATTTTGATCTAATCGTCCAAAGTTTTGAAATACTGGGATGGAAATCTCAGACCCATGGCTTAGAATCCAGGGATTTGGAAAGCTAAATAATTTTGATCTTTCAAAGCTTTGAAATAATCCAGAAAGGCTCCTTGAAGAAGCTGATGGATACAGAGAAGTCCAGAGGCAGCACGGAGACAAACAGGCTCATAATAATAAATAATACATTTTATTTATATTGCACTTTACATTCGAAGAACAAATCTCAAAAAGCTCACGAGTGTTCAGACTTGGATTTCATTCATTTGGGTCTGATCCTGGACTTTTCCCTGACAGGCTGCATTCAGTCACGGTAGGGCCCCGGACTTCTGCCAGGATCACAGTAAACTCTGGCATTCCCCAGGGATGTGTACTCAGCTCTCTCCTTCAGTGTTCACCCATGACAACTTCACCCGAGGGCTGCAGATGACACTGCTGCTTTCAAAGACAAAGCTGTAGACAAATCCCTCAACTGCATCAGACGAACAGCATCTGGGACTGTCCAACATCACAGCACTCTCTGCTGAGCCTGCTGCAGCCTCCACAGGGGCCTCCTCCTCCTCCACAGGAGCCGCCTCCTCCTCCACAGGGGCCTCCTCCTCCTCCACAGGAGCCGCCTCCTCCACAGGAGCTGCTCCAGTGCAGCTCCACGACCTCCAACTTGTGAGTTCAACCCATGGATCTGTTCACTTCAGCCGTGGTGCTGGTTGTGGCTCTTACACCACAGCGCCACCTCCTGTCAGTTCACACTTTTGAAGTTGCACCAAAGCATGATGTCAGATACAGCATGTACTGTTCGACTCACTACATTAGGACTCAGAGTTTGACTACAATTACTGAACAACAAAGACTCAACAAGTGTTGGTCTCGGAGGTTTATTTCTTGTTATCGTACGAGTTGAGGCTCCTTCACGGGCCCTGGCCCTCAGCCATATTTGCTTTGGATTGACTTACACAATGAAGTCTCCAAGTCGTAACATGGTTCTAGCCACATCCTCCTCAGCTCCAGCTCTAGCCCTGATGCCCTCCCTCACGGCCCACACCTCGCCCTGTCAGTGCCCCCCCACAGCTGACCCTCAGGTCCCACCTGTTCTTTCTGGCTGCATTTATGATGTTTGCCTCTGTTGGATCTGTGGATGTGGGTGCAGTAGGACAGATATCTGCAACTCACGGAACTGATTTATTTAAATTAACAGAATGCTAGAAATAAATAATAAATAAATTGTAACATCTTCAAAATTGTCAATAAATAAGTAAATGTACATCAAAGTGCAGTCAGTTGACGATGGTGGTGTTGTTTAAATACTCGAGCCACACTCTGGTGGAGAAGAGGATCTTCAGGCCAAACTCTTTCCTCTTATACTTATTAATCTTAGGCTTGGGCTTGTGGATGGGCCAGCTCTGACACTGCTCCCGTGACCCTCTCAGGGCCTGTGTGAACACGTGCTGGAACTCTGTGAGGTTCCCCAGGATGCCCTGGGGCTTCAGGGTGCAGGTCTTCACTATCTCAGGTAAAGTCTCTATGCTCTGGAGGATGGTGCAGCAGGACTCCAGAATGCTTGTGCTGTTTGTGGACAAGCTGACTCCGGGGATGAGCTCCAAGGTCTTGTTTGTGTATTTGGACGGAGGCTGGTTATCAAAAACAAGCTTCACCTGCAGGGACCACACAATCAAGTGAGAAACAGTTTGTGGAGGAATACAACATTTCAATGTCAAGTTGTTGTCTAATAATTACTCAAAAATGATAATATATTTTTTCTGCACTTTTGTACTTAAGCTTCTGTCAGCACATTTCCAAACTCCTTTCATCTCATTTCGGATGATGGATTGCACTAATATTCTCTTTAGGGCGAGACAGATATGACCACGGCAGCAGCACCATCAGTGCTTACAGTTTTACACTCAAAAATAAACTATTGAATCCAAGTGGCTCTCTGGAAAGTCCAGAAAGCATATTTTAGATCCCAGGCAAATGTTGTGGAACATTTCACGAAATACAATAACTATCCATGGAGTGTGGCGTGAAAGCAAGTTTAAGAAAGAATAAAAGAGAGAGACTGGGTGATGTTGCCTTTACATCTGAAGGACTCTTTGACCCAATCAAGACTTTGTTAGTTGGGCGAGAACTATGTGCAAACAACTTCCGGGGACTGTACAACCTCAGTATGTAATAAAGCTGCCCTATGAAGTAATAATCGAAAAGGAAACACCCTTGTCACTCACGTCATTGTTTTATAAGATTACATTTCTAATAATCAACAGTTTTTATATTACAAAATGTATTTTCATCTTTATTCTGGAAGTCCCACTGAGATTCAGAATCTCTTCTAATGACAATGTGACCGGAGCAGCCACATGATCCACAGCGCAGAAAGTCACCACGAAACAAGAAAAACATCCCCAATCCTCACCACACTTTTTACAATTAACAGATTCCAATTCAGGACCCTTTTGTGAAGTACTGGTCTTATTCTATCCTTTATTTAGTCTCTAATTGTTATACTATTCTAATGGTATGATTGTCTAGCTCTGTGGGCTCCGAGGCACACTGAACATAAAAGTGCAGAGAGGCGCTCCCAGAGGCTCCCCACAGGGTCTTTGTAGCTTATCATGTGCAAAGGTTGTTTTTTGTGTTTTCAGTGATGTTTTCATGCACACCAAAAATATGACTTTTATGATTTCTGGAGTTCACATTATTGAAATGAAATGTTTGGAGTTTGAGTCTGTGCAGTGAAGACATTTTAATGTCCCACTGATGTACAAATGACTTTATTGTACAGCACAGTAGGAAGTGTCATTATGGTTATGGTGTCATAGGACACTTCTCGGTGCCATTGAGGGTCAGGCTGATTTTCTGGCCCAGTTTGATTGACCCAAACTCCAGTCTAAGTCAGTGTAAAGACTGTACATCTCCAAAAGGGCTTGGCATTTCCCTGGAAAAAGGCTGTAAATGTATTTAATTATCATCAACTCATCACTAACTTTCTGTTGTTACATATTATTACATTGTCACGGGAAAAACACATTTTGTGATCATTGTATAATACTATACTATAACTGGGGTTCTGTTTTTTTTAAATGTGTTTGCATGATGGAGTGTCATGTTGTGTTTGTGCAGGGACTGTCCCACACAGTGTCTGTCATGGTTGGATATTAGCGTGAGAGAAGCAGTGGGCAGAGGCTGATAGCTCACGTTAAGATGAAGGAAAAGTGAGAAAAACATGTGTTATGACTATGCTTTACTTAGTTTGTTGATTTAGTCTCAAATTCAAATAATTAAAATAAAACCTGGACTATGATCTACATGTAACAAGAAAAGATTACACAATTAAATTAAACAATAAATCATATATTGAACCTAGAAGACTGGTCCATGTTTCTCTACTCCTCGGACCATGTGCTTTTCTTCCAGCTTGAGTCATGTCATATATTGTACAGTGTGACAGTCACTTGAGTAAAAGTGTTGTTCTCACTGTGAGTGACATACACTTTATGTTGACAAATGAAAGGATTTGTTGACATGTGTGTTTCTTGCTCCTTCAGATATAATTTTGTTTGTCCTTTTACATTTCGACCATTATTTCACGTTTTGTCCTTGCAATTACATTCACTTATAAATCAGATGTCACATTCAGACAGTTACTCGAATAATACTTTCCTTACTATAACGTGAGTCATTGCTTCTTGCACTTCTTTGTACAAGTCATATTATTTTGCAGTAGCAGTACTCTTTTTGGCTTCTCGTCCCACTTCTGGAAACAAGTCAACTTTCTAGCTTCTAACACAATCAAATACTCCAATCAGGACTGCAGTTTGACTTGAAGTGATTGGTACTTCCCTGCACCTGCCCATCTGAGTTGGTCTTGGTACTCACATAGTTCTCCTCCGCGGTCCTCAGGCTGGGGAACACCAGCTCCATTTGGGCCAGAGGCAGAGGTTTGTCGTCAGTGGACAGAGTGCAGCTCATGCCCAGGTTGAAAAGCACGAACAGGCTGAAGACCTGCTCACCTGGCCGCCCTCGTGCACCCATCTGCGCTGTGCTCCTCCATGCTGCTAAAGGTTTATATTCAGGTGTGGGGCTTTCTGTCCTCTGCTGAGATGACGCTGGATTCCTCTGATGCGCGGAACTGCAGCTGAATCATTTAGTGAGCTGTGACTGATGTGGTAGACACAGCCACTCACAATGATCTTTATCTCACAATTAGAAAGAACCTGGTCTGAAATATTGCTATTGCATAATGCCGGCCTAGTTTGTGTAATCAAGCTGTGAGCTCAGTGTTTGTAGGTGGAACAATCCTGACACCTTGATCACGGCGGATTGCTTCCTGGTACGTGACTGACGGGCCTCTGCGGTTCTGAACAGGGATGGAGGCCGTGTCGGTGTCCCTAATGTCGGTGTGGGCCATGTCGGGCTCTGATGTGACCTCTCAGCCGGTCCGGTCTGTGTGCTCTGTGCCTTCAGTGCATCACATTCAAATCATCGTGTTTTTGTGGAGCCCGGGTTGATTTGACCAACAGAAAATCCAACAATGAAACAGTCATTGTTCAAGTAAAGAAGATTGACCAACATATAAGCAGAGAGTAAACCAAATGTGTCTTTTTAAACAGATGGAAATAAAGACGGGGCTGTATGTTTACGCAACCAGCATCGAAATAAATGATCTATTTCGGATAAGATACAATGAGATTTTTTAATGCCTCCCATTAGATACTTTGCAGATTTGCTCACATGCTTTGACAGAAGACATCACTAATTCAAGATGTGCCATTAAACAAAGTAAGAAACCAAAATAATCACAAGTAATACCCCCTCAGCGGCCTTCAAGTGACCGCACGCAGACTGCTATTTCATGGTTTAAAGTTCACTTTTGATTTCACGCTTAGAGCCTTTCTGCAGTTTGAATTTCTTTTAGGAATGTGCAGTTTTGATTGCACATTCCCTAAAGCTTTTGTGCACTTTTGATAAATACTTTTTGTAACTGAGAGGTAATGTGTGATCTCTGCTGTCATTCAGTTTGTGATCCTTGTCATCAAGTTTTTCCTGATATCAGTAAACACTGATGACTGCCAAGGCCTGGGCACAAAGCCCTCAGGTCACAGCCCAGAGCGCACTTTACAAACCCAACATGAGGCGTTGTTCACGTGAATGCGTCCTGTAGATTTCGGTGAGAGACTGTGGCACAAATCGTTTTAGTTTGAACAATTTGACCTCATATAACTTGGGGAGTATAAATATAATTTATTGCTACTATTAACCATTAAAGGTGCAAACTATCTTTTTGGCAGAGGGTGCACCACCTGCTTGTTCCAAGTATGGCATTAAACACTTCAATTATTTATTTATTTTTTTTCTAAGAAAAAAATACTTAGCTGAATAATAGCTGAATGCTGTTACCTGCTCGTCTCAGCTTTAATGCCATACTGTGGAACATTCCAGTTAAGGCACTGCTCAAAATACTTTTTTAATTAATTATTTTTTTTAATCAGTTTACTTACTTTTAAGTTTATAACAACACAATGAACAAGAAACTGTGATTTTGTGATGCAGTTTTTGTCTTCTTCTGTATCACTGGGAAGGGCAGT